>DVQH01000336.1:0-28385 GCA_018231625.1 Papilio phestus
TTGACCAATGCGGAACTGGGTTTTGAAGAATTTTTATTTTGATTTCTACCGGTGTCTAGAAAAGCGTATAATTTATTTTTTTATATTAATTCACCTTTTACAATAGACTATGATTCACTAATTTGTTTTTTTATTTGAACATTGTGCCGAGCAGTGGCGAAATGATCCACTTTATGTTACTGTTTAGCCGACAAGGCAAGTTACGGCTACAAAAGTGGTACGTTGCTCATCCCGACAAGACCAAGAAGAAATATACAAGGGACTTGGTCAATTTGGTGCTTGCACGCAAGCCAAAGCACAGTTCATTTGTCGAGTGGCAAGACTTGAAGATTGTCTACAAGCGCTACGCCAGTCTCTACTTTCTTTGCGCCATCGAGCAATCTGATAACGAATTGCTCTGTCTTGAACTCATCCATAGATACGTCGAACTTCTCGACAAGTACTTTGGAAGCGTAAGTGTGCTTTCTTGTCCCATCTTGAATATTAAATATGTTTTCATTATTTAATTCTCTTCAAAGGTTTGCGAATTAGATATCATATTCAATTTTGAAAAAGCTTACTTTATTCTTGATGAACTACTAGTGGGAGGTTTTATTCAAGAAACTAGCAAGAAAAACGTGCTTAAAGCGATTTCTGCTCAAGACTTGGTCCAAGAGGTAAGTCGATTGTTTTTTCTCTCTGTCTCTCTCTTTCTCTGTCTTTGGTCATTTGTCTTTTTTGCTTTGCATGTATTTGCTTATGCTTTTTTATTTATACTAATCATAAAGCACTTCTCTAACTCTCCAAGTTTTGTGTTATTATTACAATCCAAACTTCTCTCTCTCTTTTCCCCAAAGGATGAATGTACCGAGCTCACTTTTAACGATTTTGGTTTTATTTAACCAAAAGTGAAGTGCACCAGACCAAAATATCGTTTTGTGCTTGACGCGATGCTTACGGCTGCTTTGTGTTAATATTATTTTATATATTTATTTTATCATATTATTATTGCCAACCAAATAAACTTGCAATTGACAAACCAAACATTCTTTTTTTACTTTTTTCTCTCGTATACAGGAAGAAACACCGCAAGGCTTCTTTGAAGACCACGGACTTGGTTAACTCTTTGATGACGGTGCTTTCTCAAATTCTTGTCCAACTAGTTCGATACCTTTTCCCACAGATGATCCTCGTCAATCGTAGTCATGTATGTAGTTTGTTTTATTATTATTAGAACAGTTTAAAGGTTCACATTTTGTAAATAACCAAGTTTTAAAGAATTGAAATATGAATAAAAAGGCTTGAAAAGTAGTTTATCAGCTATTTATTATCTTTCCGGAATGCCCTATTTTTTGTGAATCGATTCCCTTGACATGGTGTGAAGAAGTGTGACAAGTCAACATAAATGCCACGAATCGCGGTGAGGGACGATAAGACGGTATCGATAGTATCGATATCAGCTGGCCAAATGTGTTTTGGAGCCGGCCTGTCTCTTTGTGTTTCAAGCATGCTGTAGTGGTTGTGTTTGTTTTGGAACTGATTTGATTGCACGATATCAATCTAAAAATGGATCCTGACCTGTATGATGAATTTGGAAACTACATCGGTCCTGAACTTGAGTCCGATGAAGAGGAGGATGATAATGACTACGGACAATATCGCACCAACGAAGATGACCAAGATAATGAGGATAGTGATCAAGAACAGAAAATGGTTGGTCTTTCAATTATATAGATCATCTTTTAAAATGTTTTTGTTTCTTAGGACTTAGTGCCAATGGACACTAAAGACGAGGATGATGAAGATCAAATGCAAGTGGTTCTTCATGAAGACAAAAAATACTATCCTACTGCGGAAGAGGTTTATGGACCAGATGTAGAGACTATTATCCAGGAAGAGGACAACCAACCCTTGACAAAACCAATCATTGATCCAGTTAAGGAGAAAAAATTTAGTCATCAAGTGCATGAGTTACCATTGACTACCTACGATCTTGAGTAAGTGTCTATTGGAACTAATTTTTGTATTTACTAATTTATTTTAAAAATAATATTTTTTTAGATTTATGACAGACATGATGGACAATTCGGGATTGATTCGAAATGTGGCTTTCATAGGGCATTTGCATCACGGCAAGACTTCTTTCGTGGATAGTATTATTGAACAAACTCACCCCGAGTTGAAACGAAAAGATGACAAGCCGGTACTTATAAACTTATATTTTGAATTAGAATTAATTAGATTTTATTCTAGTTCCGTTACACTGACATTCTTTATACGGAACAAGAGAGAGGTGTCAGCATCAAATCGACCCCAATCACCGTAGTAATGCAAGATTTGAAGTCCAAATCATACTTAATGAACTTTTTTGACACCCCGGGACATGTTAATTTCTCTGATGAGGTCACCGCGGCTATTCGTCTTTGTGATGGCGCAATCCTCTTTGTCGATGCTGCCGAAGGCGTCATGCTTAACACTGAACGTCTTTTGAAGCATGCACTTCAGGAAGGACTGACTGTCGCGGTTTGCATTAACAAAATAGATCGCTTGATCTTAGAGCTGAAATTGCCGCCTTTAGATGCTTACTATAAAATTCGACAAATTCTGGATGAAATTAATGGCATTATCAAGTAAGATTTGTGTTTGTTAAACAACATTGGCCAACTGTAACTAATTATTTTGTTATTGAATGCTAGATCTCATTCGAGTAACAAAAATCCTCCGCTGATTTCTCCTCTGTTGAACAACGTCATCTTTGCTAGTTCGCAATATGACATCTGCTTCACTCTCAACTCATTTGCACAGCTATACTCATTCTATTACGGAGGATTTGATGCTAAAGAGTTTGCCAAACGTCTGTGGGGTGACATCTACTTCAACAAAGCCAGCCGCAAGTTTGTGCGCAAAGCCCCTACTGGCTCCACCCAACGAACCTTTATCGAGTTTATTCTCGAACCCCTCTACAAAATAGTTGCTCAGGTGGTTGGTGATGCGGATGATTCTCTGGAAAAAGTTCTTGATGAACTTGGGGTTAAGCTGTCAAAAAGTGAGCTTAAGATGAATATTCGCACACTGCTCAAGTTGGTTTGCTCTCGCTTCTTCGGGGACTTTAATTGTTTGGTTGACGTGTGTGTCAACGTGATTCCATCGCCAGCTGCTAATGCTAAGAAGAAAATAGAGACTATCTGGAGAGGACCTAGCAATTCTCCTCTTGGACAGTCAATGATTGAATGCGATCCTAAGGTAATTTATCATGGTCCAATAATATATATGTACTAACATACTTGTGTTTCAGGGTCCACTGGTAGTGCACACAACCAAACAATATTCAACCCAAGATGCAACCACTTTTAACGTTTTTGGTTTGGTTCTAAGTGGTACTCTGGAGACCAAACAAAATGTTAAGATTCTGGGCGAGAACTACTCTTCGCTTGACGAGGAAGATTCTCGGATTATGTCGGTGGGCAAACTCTTTATATATGAAGGTCGATATACAATTGAGGTGAATCGTGTTCCCGCCGGAAACTGGGTTCTTATTGAAGGCATTGATCAACCAATCTCGAAGACTTCCACAATTGTCGACGCTCGTTATGATGACGAGTTGTACATTTTTAACCCTTTGAAGTTTAACACACACTCGGTGATCAAGATTGCCGTTGAACCAGTGAACCCTTCTGAGCTACCAAAGATGTTGGAAGGCTTGCGAAAATGCAACAAATCGTACCCGTTGTTGAGCACTAGAGTGGAAGAGAGTGGTGAGCATGTCATTCTTGGCACTGGAGAGTTGTTTCTTGACTGCGTCATGCACGATCTACGCAAAATGTACTCGGAAATTGGTATGGCAAGTAATACTTTTAAATGTTTTAGTCTAAATTGGTTTCACTTTATACAGACATCAAGGTGGCTGATCCAGTGGTATCTTTCTGTGAAACCGTAGTGGAAACTTCTCAAATCAAATGTTTTGCAGAAACTTCAAACAAAAAGTATTTTTGACTTCGTGTAAATTTTGATTATTAACAACTAATTTGTAAAATTCCAGAAACAAGATTACGATGATTGCTGAACCTCTAGAAAAAGGTCTAGCCGAAGATATTGAAAACGAAGTTGTTCAACTTGGTTGGAGTCGCAAGCAGATCTCTGAGTTTTTCCAGAACAAGTATCAGTGGGACATTTTGGCTGCTCGCTCCGTATGGGCATTCGGTCCTCATCAGACTGGGCCAAACATCTTGGTCGATGATACTTTGCCTTCGGAGGTAGATAAGACTCTTCTCAACTCGGTGCGTGACTCGATAGTTCAAGGCTTCCAGTGGGCTTCGCGTGAAGGTCCTCTTTGCGAGGAACCCATTCGCAATGTTAAGTTTAAGATTCTTGACGCATCAATCAGTTCTGAGCCTTCAGCGCGTGGTGGTGGACAGATTATTCCTACCGCACGTCGTGTGGCCTACTCATCATTCTTGATGGCCACACCTCGTCTCATGGAGCCATACTATTTTGTGGAAGTATTAGCTCCAGCCGACTGTGTGCCTGCAGTCTATACAGTTTTGGCCAAAAGACGAGGCCATATCACCCAAGACATTCCCGTTCCCGGCTCGCCACTTTACACGGTCAAGGCTTTCATACCCGCCATTGACTCGTTTGGTTTTGAGACCGACCTTCGTACTCATACACAGGGTCAGGCTTTTTGCCTCTCGGTGTTTCACCACTGGCAGGTTGGTTTATATTTACATCATTTGTATAAAAATCATTTAATAACAATGGTTATGGTTGTAGATTGTTCCGGGTGATCCACTGGACAAGTCAATCGTAATTCGTCCACTAGAGCCACAGCCAGCACCTCACTTAGCACGTGAATTTATGATCAAGACTCGTCGCCGCAAAGGGCTTTCCGAAGATGTCACAATCAACAAGTTTTTCGATGATCCTATGCTGCTCGAGCTGGCGCGTACAGATGTCAACTTATAGACATTTCATTGACAACTACCATAATCTATTATCATTTATAAAGTCAAATAAATATGCATCATCAATAGTAAAAAAATCATTTATTTATAATCAAGAGACAGAAGGCACAAGAAGGGATCGCAGATAATGGAACAGAGACATATAGCTACACAAGAGTGTATCTATACTTTTAAATTAAAAAATGTCTAAGTTTGTTTCTTATGAAAGGAGCAACAGGACCACCGTATTTACAAAATTGTGCCCCAGCAAAAAAATAAATAAGTTGTACTCGTTAAGAAGAAAAAACAATGACAATAGACTTGTAGACCAGATTGTAAAAAACGACCAGAATGGTGAGTGGAATGCAAAGAAGTAATGGCAAGGCTATATTTCGTTCTCTACCGCCTCGCTTTCCTCAGGCTCTTTTTGATGGTTCTTGGTTTGCCACTTGAAATTGCTAACCATCAGCCATCGTTGGCCACGCTTCTTCAAGTTGCACTTCTTCAGCTTGGGTTGCGTCGGATCGGCATTAGGATCAGCGCTGTCCAAGCAGAGTCCCGTTTTCTTGTGCATAATCTGCTGCGTCTGGTTGTTATAAACCCACGCCTGGTTGCCACCCATGCCGTGACAGCGAATTAGTTTGATCGGACTTTTGAAGCTGCTCGCGTCCATGCAATTGTCGTCAGACATAATCTGCTCGCGTTTTGTATAGGCAAACACTTGGTTGCCCCCTTGTCCATGACACGGCGCTAGAGCTATATTTTCGCCGCTCTTGCGTCCGAATGTGTCGAGACACTTGTTGGTCTCCACATTGCGCACTTCTCCCAGTGAGTAGTACTTGAGTGGCATCTGGCTTTCCGGGTATATCGTTTCAAGGTACCAACGGAAATCTATAACATAAGTTTAGAATTACATTTAGTTTCCAAAAACAATTGAACATACCTCGACATTGAAGGTCTTTTCTAAGCTGTTTCCGCTTAGTTGTATCACCCATGTCAATATTCTTAGCAGCTGGATTAATGGAGAAGAAAAAATCCTTCCACTCATCCATCCAAACCTCAGCAAGTCTTGCATTGTTGTGATTGACAATATTGCTAGTTCCACCAGGAAAGGTGTATGGGGTAGACTTTCGAAAGACATGTCCAATGTGCGAGCAAGTAGCAATCTCTAATGTTCCACCGCACATCCAAATGCGAAAGCTCATTTCAAGATTCTCGCCACCCCAGATGTCCATTCCTTCGTCATATCGACCCAGTTTGTTAAAATATTCTTTATCAATTGAAAATAAACCTCCAGCCATGGTTGGGGTTCTAAATTAATACCTTTCAGTTAATTAAGTTTGACTCATCCAAAAAAATTCGATTCGTACCTGACTGGAAGTGTGCGGTCATTGTTGCGTCTCTCAAATTCACGTTGCGGAACGTGGTACCAACGAAAGTTGAGTTTCCAATTGAATCCGCCCCAGGTTTTGTCAGAAGCAGTAATGTACTCAAAATTCTCGTCACTGATCACATCGATGATGGGACAAACCACACGAGTACTGTTGGGCAGAGAAGTGTTATACCAAACAAATCTATACCACAAGTCAAAACGTACCGATCTTCAACAATGCGAGCTAGGAGAGGCTCAAGCCAACCTTTGGTGCACTCGCAGTGTGCGTCCAAGAAAGTGATTACTTCTCCCTCAACTTGATCAGCTCCAATAAGTCGAGCTCGAATCAGACCCGAACGCTTGCCGGTGCGTAACACTTTGACTGGCACCTCTAGTGTAGCAACATATTTCTCGAGCTTCTCGCCAAGATAATCTTAAAGACAAGCATGTTATCCTCTTAATGTCAATCTTTCAAACCCTCAATCGTACCTCTCTCACTAGCATCGTCGACCAGAATAATCTCTTTAAGTAAATTTCTAGGTGAAGTGCGTATGATACTATGAACTGTAAATCAATTAATCAGATTACAAACATATAAACTTGAATAATTTGCAAACCCACCTGTGCGTAGTAGAGTTGACCAGGCTTCATTATGAAAGACAATCACGATAGACGTGGTAGGCAAATATTTAGGATACCTTTTCCGACGGCAACTAGTGAAGAGTAGAAAGAAGGAAATTATAAGTCAATCAATCATCACCTAATTCTAAAGTACCCATCAAGTCTGACGTCTGAGATGGACCGATTGAGGGCAATTCGATCACTGGCAAGTAAGTTGAACTGGTTCAGTTTAAACTTTTCGTTTTTCAAATCTTCCTCTTCTTTAGGAATCTCGACACCCTTTCCGTTTTCGCCAGGCCAAGAGGATGGATTGTTGCGCACGGCTAATCAAGTCAAACAACAATATATATAGTAAATAATTTTGAAAATATAGTCGAATATCAACTATCTTACCTGGCTGAGACCATGTCTGTAATTGAGATTCCTGGTAAGGTGCAAGACGAAGATGAGGCCAATCATCTTCAAGATGAATGTCATTGGCAGTGACCATTTGTCGCACGTGACCCGTGCCATCTTCGATTTCACTAAACGCTGCCACATCTGAAGATGCAAAGCCTTTGCTGCGACAGTTGGTGCCGTTGCCAGCGAGGCACTCCATGTAGTAAACCAGAATGCACATGCCAAAGATCACCCAGACTATTGAGGTAAGTATCATCACACGAAACGTATGCCATCGTAACGGAGGAGATCGTAGCAACATCTGAAATATGTAAAAAACCATTATGCATACACGAGTCAATTCAAAATTAACTTAAGCTTAACTCATTCGAGGTAACAATCAAAAGTTAAAGAATGAAAAGCAATAGTAATTGAATTGCGAAGAGATGACCGGTTCAAAGTATGCCATCTGCTCGTGCCAGCGAACCCAACAATTAGTTAATCATGGACAAGCTCGATTGAAGCATCACGCCTCAGTGACGGCACTGATTGGAGCCACAGTGCCACCACCAAGATTAGTCAATGGAGACCAACTGTTGCCTCTTTGTGCGGTTTCGATTGAAAACAATTATGTCCCGCCCACACTCGAGCCCCACTCATCATCAGTAGTTCATGTGTAAATATAATCTTATCCAGTCATATCAATGACACCACAACAGACAAATATTATATAACAACATGAAAAGTTAGCGGAACAAAACAGAGACAAGGCCGAGTGGGCTCAACTTGTAACCACTAATCACTCAATGTCAGCCAAATCATTCATTTTATCCAGTTATTTAAAATTCAAACAAATTTCGCTTTAAACAATTCAAGCGTACACCAATCAATAATTATTATATTATATTATTCAATAGTATAAATCAATATTGAATAATCGATTTGTATGTTGATTTTTTATTACTCATTAAGTTTTACTATTGAATCCACCAAATTAAACCACTATAATGAACAATTCTTAAAGTATCCAATAGTCTAGCAAAAGTATGAATGAGCAAACAAATGTATCATATAAGACAAATCAGTGATTCACCCTAACTTAATGGATTGAATGCTTTAAAAGCTCGGAAAAATAACCATTTTCTACTAACGTGAAAAGGGTGCAAGAGGAAAGGGAAATCGATCAAAGTTAGAGCCAAAGTTCCGGAGTGGCACAAAAGGCACTGATGGACAGCGAGCGCGATTCGTCCCTGATAAGCTGACTCGGCGATAACACTGTGGAGTGCCGGTCGGAAAGAGCCCATGCGAGTCGAGCTAATCGAGTCGAGCGGGTAGTAGTACTGTCAAGTTACATTCACTGACCAAGACCGAGTCAATTGAATTTAGTTGCACTTCGGTGAACTTTGTGCCGAGAGAAAATATAACACTACACGCATTTAGACCAAAACAAACAAAAGAGTTGAAGTGACGCAACTAAGATAAGTGTAGCAACAAAAATGCCTATTCCGGAGAAACAAGACTAATGAGAATAGATGCAAATGAGGGAAACCAAGCAAAGGGTCCTTAGTGTAATAACTTGTGTTAAATAGCTAGACTCAAATCAACATCTAAATGAAGAAATCATGAAGCACAATTCTACATCGCACCAAAGCCATTCACTTTTTCCCATTTCCACTTCACTTTGCAGGTGTTCTCGCGTTGTGCCTCGAATTTTAATTACACACAATCGATTGATGACAATCAGCACTAATGGTGAAACAAGGCATACCGTCGTTCAAGAACACACGATAAAGCAACTCTGATTGCAGAATAGATTAATTCTCTTGAACCCTTGAGCAACTAACATTTCCAGCTGAATATTTTCAATATTTATTGATTTTTAGATGAAACTTTTATATTTAATAAAAAAATAGCACTTTAAAATATAAATGAATGCAAAACTATTCTTACCAGTAAGTAGTAAAATGAAAAAATGTTGTTAAAACGATTAAATAGTTCCCCTAAGCGTATTCGCTCAGTGAAGAGTGTATAACAAAATGCGTTTGCAACAATACGACAAGTGTCATGAAGCCAAGTTGAACGATGACAATGGAGATGTATAAATGCAAGTGGTAAATTGAAGTGGAATGTGTGGTTGCATCAACTCACTGCTGCAAACATCTTGTATTGATTGTCGATAGGTGATATATACACGGATTGATTATAGGAAGATAGTGCGTGATATGTGGATGAGCAAAAAGAAGATATGACCAGGGAGAGAGAGTGTAGAAGGCCACATCCCTGAAGATGATCTCTAAATGTAGTGGCAGAGGTGATGATGAGATCAAAGCCTACTGCAGCGACGGCAGTTCGGCGGTAGTGGAGGCCACTGGCCACTGACAATTGATGTGGCTTCGAGCCGAACAGTGTTGGTGTGATCCTCCACACTACTCCAATCACCACTGAGCGTGGAAACAAGTCTCGCAAACAGGTTTAGTTAGACTACGGCGCGAGGCGAGCAATGCCACCGAGAACGTGGTAGCATGTCCATATGGAGAGAAAAGACAGACTTGCAGCCCACCGAGCCACACTCTCACCCGTCTGCGTATGTTCTCCTCACGGGTTGGGCGCCCAATGCTGGTGTCAATGAGTGAAGCATGGACTAGAATCGAGTCGACACCAACCAAACCGAACAATAGCCTCTGCCGAGCTATCCACTACCAGACACAAAAGGATCATCTACATGGAAAGCGAAGAGGGTAAAGACTGGCAACCACCACACCAGTCGCCACGAGTGTCATCAACGCCACTATCATTCAAGACGCCTAAATTCATAACAAATATTTAGATCCATTGTATTACAATACCTACTTCTACTCCTGTGATAGAATCAATTTTCAACGCCAAACCGAATAACTCGCCAAATTTATCTGTGAAAAGTCTTTGATGCAAATCTGAGTAATTAGTGGAGGGTAATCAAGCTTGAAATAACCCAGAAAAGTATCAATTCGAAATGCAACAGTCAGCAGACTAAGTAATCACTTTGAGACAATGGTACCGAGAATGGTGCGTCGGTTGAGTCGCCGGATTCGGCGGGGCGGTTACTGGCTGACAGCAACACCTCTAGTCTTATTGGGTGTGATCGTCTCTCTGCTCACTACCAGCATTTTTCTGCTTGGTAGTAGCGGGTTTGTAGGAACGAAGCTCACTACTCGACCAACAGACTCATCGCTATCATCAAACGAAATCGATGAGGGTAAGTGCTGTTGTGCGAGATATGTGAGAGAGCAACACAGTCTGACAGACACGCAGAGTTCAATAGTTTGGGTGAGGAGTCCTTCAACTCAGCAAACAATGTTGGTAATTTTTCAAGCGAGCTCAAATTACCTGTAGCTGGAGACAGCTGTCTCACCAACTGCCAAAATTGAGCAACCAAGTAGCACTGGTGAAAAAAATGTGACACAAATCAATGCTCTACAAGTTCTACAGTTCTGCAAGCTAATGAAAGCGACCGGTCAATTATAGAGGTTCAACAATTATATTAATCATGAAGTGAAACTCATAAACCGACAAGGCGTGATCGCACCCAAACTAATGTGTGATTTAATTGAATTCTCGTAAGAACCATAAACTACATCTTCACATGCAATCGTAATTATTAACAATGATGAGTGCTCATAAAAAATAAACAAACACATAATAGTTAAGAGATAAGCATACCTTCGTGGAAAAGAGGAGATGACGTAATTTTGGTGCCGCTCAAATTAGTTCATTAGAAAAAAGGAGGTGAGGGCAACAGTCGGAGACCGGGCGACGAGACAATTGAGGTAGCACGATGATCACCGGCAACTAGTTTCGCCTAATCCGTCGTTGGTTGGTCCTTTGCTGACAGTACTTCAGTAGTGCCGTTTGTTAAGATGAATGAAGCCGGGCGAAGTCAAATAGAGGCAATAAAGTTGACACACCAAAGCTAAAGGTCACCCCCGCGCACCACCGCTTGCTTGACTCTTTCGCTCAGCACACCATTCTATTGTTATGATGATCTAACACACAAATACATAAACTATCTCTCAAGAAGCGTCAGTAAACAATAAATCATTTAGCGCCCAGGGCGGAGATGGGGACAGAGGAGAGAACAATTCTTATGTCTACAAGTCACTTGATTTTGATGATGGTGGTTTTTGGTCGGTGTCGGTGGTCGCTTCACTACACCAATCGAGGCCAGTACTTCACCATGGGCAATTAATCCACTGTTGTTGTGATGGAAACACACTCTAATTGACTTCGAACTTGAATGAGCTGTGAAATAGAACTCACGATTAGTTCGAGTTCGATCACGATCAACTAGTGCAGCTTGTTTTTGCAATTAACCTTTTGTCTTTTTTTCAAATGAAAATGCACAACAGGTAAAACACGGACGAAAACAATGCTTTAAATCTAAAATCTAAATTTAGAATCTAAACTTGCTGTTTTTTTTAAAAAATCTTCTGTGAATAAATTCCTACTGTTAGCAAACTAAATTGAACATTGTTGACTCGAACCCCTAGCGTAGTGAGAGGACATGTGGCCTAATGAGTGACTCACCAAAGTGGCCGGTTGGCATGCAGGTGTGGGCGGCTGTCACAGCTGATCGGTGATTGCTGTACAAGGTGTGTTAGTGTGTGCGGGCAAGTGGTGGCGCGAAGTGTTTGGTGGCACTAGACCACACTAAACCAGCCACTCGGGGCATTGCTCAAGGCTTGGAGTGAAGCATCGTCACTGTGCCACATCTCACTCACTCTGACTGTGTCGGTATGAGCTATACTCACTGAGCTACACAGTGCCGAGTCAGTTTGCAGACGTGAGTTCGCCGAGCATAGCGGTGTCTACCCTTGCCATAAGGTTCGCAATCTGTTAGGAAGAGGTGTGTCCTGTTTGTTGTTGTTTACTACACTCTCTTAATTTAAACCACACCTTTTTCACTTTTCCGATGTTCACTTAACAAGCCTCCTCCTACTTTGCACCAAAGAGCATGCGTTCGGCGAGAAGCGCGCTATTTTGATAGTGCCACTGTTGGGATAGATCCCCTTCTGGGTGTACTTTCGAAACTCTTCTCCTGTATCCTTTTTGCAATCACACCGGATGATTGTTTAAGTTTCACCAAGCTTAACCGACTTTTGAAAATTTTCGGCAACTTTTCCTCAAAAACATCTTTATGCAGCGTTTTGGTGTAGAATTTTTAAAGATTGAATTCGAGTAAAATTGGTAAAAAAATTCTTACTAAGTGTTTAAATTAAGTTTTTAAAATGTGTTTAAAAACAATAATATGTAACAAAACTATTCACACGAGTAGGAGAACAGTCGTGTTCTTATATACCTCAAACATCGTGATTTCACAGAGTTCGTCCATAAAGGGCGGTTTCTCTATCACAATTCGAACTGGAGATATGGTACCGAGAAAATGTCGGGTTAATAAAGATAATCAAACAGAGGATCAGAGGCAATTTGTTGGGTTGTGGTCATTGACCAATTGATTTCCATGTAGATGCCGCTATTATCAAACCGAATGGACAAAAAGAATACATTGACCGTCGTGGTGTACACGTGATAGTGGGCCAGTACATGGGCAGAGGTTTCCCCTGGAATAAAGAACCTAACTATACTAAAGGTAAGTTGTACATCTTTGAGCTGATTGGTAATCACTATAGTTTCAGATATACTCAACACAAATGGCTACTTACCTCAAGTCGGGGCTGGTGAGAACGGTGAGCCCGTGTACGTGCTCGGACCAGACCAGTCCCGAGCCAAGCAACTGTTCTTCATCAATCGTTTCAATCTGGTAGCGAGCGATATGATCTCAGTGAATCGATCGTTACCAGACGTGCGCAAAGCAAAGTGCAAGACCAAGCGCTACCCGGTGGAACGTCTCCCCGATACTAGTGTGATCATAGTCTTTCATAACGAAGCCTGGTCTACCTTAAGTACGTACTAAAAGTGTTTGTTTACTGGTTTAATTGTAAGAAAATTTGTATAGTTCGCACCATACACAGTGTTATTAATCGATCTCCACGTTCTCTGCTACATGAAATCATTCTCGTAGACGATGCCAGCGAGCGTCAATTTTTAGCTTCTTCTTTGGATCTTTATATTGAAAGACTACAACGAGAAAGTGAAATTCAAATTCATATATTGAGGTCAACAACTCGGATAGGTTTAATTCAGGCGCGACTGCGAGGCGCACAAATAGCCACTGGTCAAGTGTTGACTTTCCTTGATGCACACTGCGAAACTACTATTGGCTGGCTTGAACCTTTATTACATCGCATATGGCAAGAGCGATGCGCAGTGGTGTGTCCTGTAATCGACATTATCCACGATCAAACCCTAGCCTACACTCGCAGCTTCGACGCGTGGGGAGCTATTAACTGGGGTCTTAGTTTTCGTTGGTTCTCGGTTGGTCGCAAAGAATTACTTGACATGCGTAAGAATGGCCATGATGAGACGAGTCCCTTTCGAAGTCCAATCATGGCCGGTGGACTGTTTGCTATTCGTCGCGATTGTTTCTACGAACTCGGTGCATACGACTCGCAACTCAAGATCTGGGGTGGTGAGAACATTGAAATGTCACTACGAGTGTGGCAGTGCGGTGGACGTGTCGAGATTGCCCCTTGCTCCCACGTTGGCCATATTTTTCGTAGCTCTTCGCCCTACTCGTTTGGACAGCAAGAAGTTGGCGATGTGCTCTATGCCAATCTCATTCGTGTAGCTGAAGTATGGCTCGATCAGTGGAAACATTTCTTTTACCGCATGAATCCTACTGCACTGCATATTCTTCGAAACAACCGAAGCGAGGTACTGGCCAATATTGAACAGAGAATTCAATTGAGAAAGAAACTCAAGTGCAAGTCTTTCCAGTGGTATCTCGATACGGTTTGGCCTGGCAAGTATCTCTTTTCTGTGCTTCTTAGTTGTGAAACTAATAAATAAATGTTTCGTACGGCAGAACACTTCTTTCCTACCTCCACGCGGCAGTTCGGACAGATCCAAAGCGCTCACTTACCGAGTGATTGCATCCAGAAACCATCGCAAGGCCGCAACCCAACTGGCAAGGTAATCCTGGCAAAGTGCACCATCGAGCCGTATGCACCACAGAATTTTGTGCTACCCCTGCCCAATACTGAGGGCTCCATCAAAACAGACGAATCAGTTTGCTTAGACGTAACCTCAGCCAGCGAGAAATCTCCCGTGCTTCTGATCGCGTGCAGTGATTATGAGCGCCAAAAGTGGCGAGTGGAATCGAGTAGCGGACGGATCGTGCACGTCAAGAGTGGCCTCTGTCTAACCCTCAACCACAGAGCCACCTTCCTTAGCATCCAGAAGTGCAAGCCAAACATGCCAAATAGACAAAGATGGACTATGCGTCATCACGAGTGGGACAGAGATCTCGACCGATAACAACTTGACTCAATGATCCAATTTGCCATACTAGTTCAATTCATTGTTGCAAGTTCAATAAATCATGTTTATTCGGGGACTATGGGGTTCAGTTCAGTTACCTTGGTCCTCGACCTCCTCTGGCACCCATGTGTCCTTGAAAGTGGCGTCTTGGGCCCTGGTTACCTCGTGCTCCACGATTCATTGGTTTGCTAGTATGATTTGGCTCATTTGGTGGTGGCGGAGGTGCATCTGTCCCATGGTTCGACGGGCGATTTCTTGACCCATTATTTGGTGGTGCACGAGTGCCATGTTGGTCAGTTACTGATTCTCGATTTTGATTGTTTTTCGGTTTCTTCACTTCACTTTGTTGTGAAACCGTTTGTACCGGATTTGAATTTCGAGCAACTTGTGAGTTTCTTGATGTTTGATTTTGACTAGAGGACTGTTCGTTGTTTTGTTTACGAATCCAATTCTTACGATTATAAAGTTGTTTTCGATTAAACTTGGCAAAATTACCCGCTTTCTCTGCGTTGTTGAAAAACTTTGGCCTGACAGGACCGCTCAGTTGTTCTCCTGAGTCTTCTTCATCAGATTCGGGCTCGTCTTCATTGGGCACTGAAATGTCAAAACTCTCGTCCTCATTCTCGTAGGTATCATCAAATTCGTCCTCATAGAGTAACTCACTAGCCTCAATGAACTGCTCGTTGGTCTGCAAATCCTTTTTGGTAACTTTGCCTCGTTCCATCATCTGGCGCACACTTTCCCGAAATTGTTCTTCATCATCCTCAATCTTCCCCGCCAGCTGCAAAGTCCTCTCGTTGACCTCACTACGATTGCGATTCAACTCGCCAGTCTTATCCTTCTTGCCAATGTAAATCTGAGACAGCTCCATATTGCAATTCGATTTAGGGTCAAACTTAGCAGTATCAGTGGCAATCGATTTCAATCGGGACTCTTCGATCTCGGATTTAGTCAACTTCTGGTTGAGAGACCGCAACTCGGGTGGAAGGTTTTCCTCAAGAATAGCGTCCACCACTCGTTCATTGTTCCAATCAAAGTATTCAAGACACTTGTAAATAAATCCATTGCCAAGGTAGGGAAACATTTCATGAATCGATTGTTCCTTTTCCGCCAAATCAGGAACATCGATTTCTCTGACCACTCTTTCCGGGGGGGTGACACTAGGCGTGGGTTGGCCCGAAGGTTGGTAACTCAAACTCATTCCCGCTAACCCATTGTCCGTCTTGTTCTTTTGCTCAAGATACTCCTGTACAGATTGTTTCATGCTCACCTCGTAGATATCTAGTACATCTGATATGTTCAGCTGATGGTTTAAAGCCTTCGAATTGAGCAACGATTCAAACTCTTTCTCAAATAAAAAATGAGTAAAAAAATCATAGCAAAATCTAAACAAAAAAACAAGCAATAATTATTTAGAGTTCAAAAAGTTCAATAAACATCAAACTAACCTCTTTTCTGTGGCTACAAAGTTAAGACTATTGATTAGTGACTCGAAACACTGATACTGAAGTGTCTCATCTCTGCAAATACATATAAATTTTTATTCAAAAAAATTATTACAAAATAGACAACTTACGAACTAGAAAGAAGATTTTCTATGTTAATCCGATTAAATCGGTGAAAAATAAGAAGAGAAGATGCTTGGCCAAGAGTGATTTGGGACTTGAGAAAATCAAATATACTATTTTAAATACTGATTAATAAAAATCATATTGTAAACAACTTATACAAACCTTTCATTGAGCATTTTCTTTCTTAAAAAGCTGAGAATTTTGTCCTCAATGAATGGAAAATATTTTGAGTGAAAAGCGACGATTGCTTCCACAAGTTTAACTTCACGAAATATAGGAATAATCTTGGGCGAGATCATTGCAAACTTGCTCATTGCAAAGACAAGATCTGTAACATTTGAGATTGTTCCATAAAACTCGCTAAGTTGTTCCACTTCTTCGTTTTCATAGTTGTGAAAAAATTGCGAAACTTCTTGAAGAACCTGATGAAGTTCCTCCTTAATATGCTCAAAGGTTTTATCGATCACATTCTTAAGAAGATGTCTGAGAATTTCCGAGTTAGAGCCATAACCGTAGAGTTGAATTAGATCGATCATGCTGGGTACGTCAATCAGATTGTTGCTGACCAAGAGTTGAGAGTGATGCGTCTCACTGATAAAGTTGGCCTATAAGTGTTTGGTCAGTTTCTTATAAGTTACCAGTGTAAGTAATACCTCGGTTTCCTTGGATTGAAACATTCGAATGTAGAATTTAAAAACCAAACAGTGGATATTGCTCAAGATGGATCGAGTGTCGTTGCTTTTGAGCAAAGAGTGCAAGCGATAGGGTCGGGTGGCGTTGACCAAATATGACTGAATAGAATCGTAGATTTCGCGATTGTGCACCACCGAAGACCAGAATCGGAAATAAGGCAAATTGACCACAGTGGAAAGCATGTTTTCAAACTTGCGACAGTTGAACATCCATTGGTTGATCACCTCCGAGTGGCCCATATTGCCCAGATGAGACAACTCCTCAAATGACAGTTCATAGTAGGGAATGCAGGTGAGGCGCAATGCAAACTCGCGACTGATAAACGAAATCGACCGACGGTCACCGTTCTCGTCGGTGAATACGATACGCTTCTTCTCCAAGGGTTCGTAATCATCTTGCTGAAATATTATTAACTCTCCATTTAAAATGGAACAAAATAACGCAAAATCTTACCGACTCAGGTCGCACACTACGTCGCACTTTGGGCCGTGTGGACATTTTCTCCAAATGATTTGAATTGTTGGTAGAAGTCATCACCGGCACTTTTCTAAAACAGTCTCGTCAAACTGCAACGTTACTCAAACGAAACAAAGGTATCACATGCCTCATGAGGCACTGCCCACGCACAGACGCGTGTATTCTAATCAGCTGCTGCAATGGATGCTTTTCAAAGAGAGTGTAACACATCTTATTTTAGTGGCATTACCATGAAGAAAATGTAGAAAGTAAAACAAATTAACTTATCTCCTCTTTCTTCTGCTAGATCAGAGGAAAAGTGTGGAATATTTCCTTAGTCTCATCAACTCTAATCAACTCTCCTTAGTGGTCAACTGAAGGAAGGTAGTTAATGGTGAACGTTAAGTGGTAAGTGGCGACTTATCTCGAAGCGTGTTACGTCAAAACAAGTCCACCAGCCCTTCACTACTTCGCGATCGCGTGCTATCGTGTTTCACTTAATATCGAGTACTTCAATCGGGAGATCTCCTCTCCTTTACTTGGAGATTGAGGAAAACGCGTTGTCTGCGCACCTCTCAAGATCAAACCAATGCTGATCAACTCATCTTGTTAGCCATTCGTGATAATACACAATTCAATGTTTTAAGCCATTATTTCTTGAATTTTTATATTAATTGGGTAACATTCTATTCAAAATGCATTACGTATCAATCACTCGACATTATAAAAAAGTAAGGAGAATAGTTTTATACTGATAATTTGTTTTTAACTATTTATTTACTGCAGTTTCTAGGAAATTTTAATCGATATTTGTCGTCAAAATCTTTACGCGATGATTGGAAAGTGTTGGCATCGAAACAAATGAAAGGCAAAGATCCAGATAAGTTGATAGTGCAGACCAGCGAGGGGTTTCCTATGAAACCAATTTATCTGCAAGAGGATCGAGCAGAGGGTAACGAAGGCAAGGAACTGCCCGGCCAGTTTCCATTCACCCGAGGACCTTACCCGACCATGTACGCCGTGAGACCTTGGACCATTCGTCAATATGCTGGATTTTCAACTGTCGAAGAGAGTAACAAATTCTACAAGGAGAACATTAAAGCTGGCGTTCAAGGTCTTTCCGTGGCATTTGATTTGGCTACCCATCGGGGCTATGACTCTGATGACACGAGAGTGCAAGGTGATGTTGGTATGGCTGGTGTCGC
The DNA here is from genome assembly GCA_018231625.1 of Papilio phestus. Classification (NCBI taxonomy): domain Eukaryota; kingdom Metazoa; phylum Arthropoda; class Insecta; order Lepidoptera; family Papilionidae; genus Papilio; species Papilio phestus. The sequence continues at coordinate 18,632 of DVQH01000336.1, forward strand.
TATTGACACAGTCGAGGACATGAAAGGTCTCTTTGATGGCATTGATTTGAAGAAGATTTCGGTGTCTATGACCATGAATGGAGCTGTCATTCCCGTCATGGCTTTTTTTATTGCCGCCGCTGAAGAATCAGGTGTTGAGAGAAAGTTTCTTTCAGGTATGGCAATAAATGATTAATTGACTATTTCAAATGTATATTACTTTTTCTAGGAACGATTCAGAATGACATTCTCAAAGAATTCATGGTGCGTAATACGTACATTTACCCTCCCGAACATTCGATGCGTATTATCGGTGACATATTTGCTTACACCTCTCGAGAGATGCCAAAGTTTAATTCGATTTCAATTTCGGGATACCACATGCAAGAAGCTGGAGCAACTGCATTGCTTGAGTTGTCCTACACTATCGCAGATGGTCTTGAATACTGTCGCACTGGAGTCAAGGCAGGCCTAAATATCGATGAGTTTGCCCCTCGTCTATCTTTCTTCTGGGGAATTGGTATGAACTTCTACATGGAGATCGCAAAAATGCGTGCCGCCCGACGACTTTGGGCTCATCTTATCAAAAAGAATTTTAATCCAAAAGATATGAAATCATGCATGTTGCGTACTCATTGTCAGACTTCTGGTTGGTCCCAAACCGAGCAGGACCCGTACAACAATATTGTTCGCACCACCATTGAGGCAATGGCGGCGGTGTTTGGCGGCACGCAGTCGTTGCACACCAACTCTTTCGATGAAGCTCTTGCGTTGCCCTCGAGATTCTCAGCTCGTATCGCTCGTAATACTCAGATTATCATTCAAGAGGAAACAGGTATTCCTAAAGTGATTGATCCTTGGGGTGGCTCCTTTATGATGGAATCACTTACCGACCAGCTTTATAATGATGGACTAAAGTTGATCGAAGAAATTGAAGAGATGGGTGGTATGGCTAAAGCTGTGGGCGAGGGTTTACCTAAGTTACGCATCGAGGAGTGTGCAGCACAGAAGCAGGCACGCATTGATTCAGGTCAGGAAGTGATTGTCGGCGTCAACAAGTACCGACTGGAGAAGGAGGAACCCATTGATGTGCTGGTCGTGGACAACCAAAAAGTACGCGAAACACAGATTGCCAAGATCAACCAAGTGCGTGCCAATAGAGACGAAGCCAAGTGCCAGCAAAAGCTAAATGAACTGACTGAAGCGGCTCGCAAAGATGGCAATGTTCTGGAAAAGGCTGTGGAGTGTGCTCAGGCGCGAGCCACACTCGGTGAAATCTCCAACGCGATGGAGGCCGTCTTCGGACGCTACACTCCAGCCGACCGACTCGTTTCCGGGGCCTACTTCAATTCCTACTCACAAATCGAAGAGTTGAAGAATATTCAAGAGAAAATCAAACAGTTTGAAGCAGTCGAGGGTCGACGACCTCGTATTCTGGTGGCCAAAATGGGTCAGGACGGACATGACCGAGGTGCCAAAGTGATTGCCACTGGCTTTGCCGACGTTGGATTTGATGTCGATTTGGGTCCACTCTTCCAGACACCCGAAGAGGTGGCTCAACAGGCAGTTGATGCTGATGTTCACTGTGTGGGTGCCAGCAGTCAAGCCGCGGGTCACAAAACTCTAGTGCCATTATTGGCCGCAGCGCTCAAAAAACTGGGACGACCGTAAGTCAAAACACCTTGGCAAGTGCATTTTAATACTTGATTTTTATTTTTAGTGACATTAAAATTATCGTTGGTGGTGTAATTCCTCCTCAAGACTACGACTTTCTCTACGAGGCTGGCGCGGTTGCCATCTTTGGACCAGGTCAGTTCACTCACCTTCTTACCACGAGATTAACCATTTTCTCTTTGCATAGGAACTCGAATTCCAGTGGCCGCTGTCAAAGTGCTCGAACTTATTCAGGAATCTAGAGGCCACAACACAGCGGCTGCACGCAACTAATTGACTCCAAGTGCTTTGAATTCCATTTGGCAATAATTTGACTATCTTTCAATGCATATCTGTGTTATGTTAGCTTATCGTTGTTTTTATTTAAATTTTATTTTTTTAATATAAATTCTCTTAAATATAATTTAAAAAATCATTAATTAAAATAAATAATATAATATAATTATAATATACAAACTAAAATTTGTCATCAAGCACAAATGGTTTGTCTGTATAGTCTGCAAGATCAAAGGAGGAAAGGAAAAAGTCAAGAGCCTTTGAAGCTGCTTGACAGTCGGATAACATACAGACAGACAAGAGTATGTATAAAATCAAATAAACAAAAATATATAATTTAAAAAGTCGAAGAATGCAGCAAATATAAGTTATAAACAAATGTGAGTTGCCAGATGAGAGTGACTCACTTGACTTGGGTGTTGGGGTTGCGATAGACCAATGTCTGTGGCCCACCTCCTGCCCGAATTGGTTTGGCTGCAGAGAACAAGGAAAGTTAGAAATGCAACCAGTTAGAAAGCTAGATTTGCAATACTTACCGATTTGGGCGACATGTCCACGTCTGGCAAGATTCTTCTGTCGCACGGCCTCCTTGATGCGATCAACCTCGTGTTGGTATCGTTTGCGGTCCTTCATCGCCGACTCCTTGGCCTCCTTCAGTGCCGCTTCTAGTGTCTTAACACGCTCCATCGTGGTTCGTAGACGCTTTTCCAACTTGGGAAGCTCACACCGAAGCTCAGCGTTATCACGCACCAACTGTTATCAAGTTAGTAATTATAATACAAGTCTGTGACTCTTACTCGTGACTCACCTGTTTATGAACTTTAGTTAGCTGTTCTAGATTATTTTCGAGGAAGGATATCTTTTGCTTTTGGGCAAGTGACCCACCCGAATTGGCTGCATCCTCTTGCTCTTCGCCAATTGAAATTTTCTTAAAGCGATTTTTAATATCTTCCACAAATAGTTTTCGCAAGTTAAACAAACTCTGAAGCTCTTTGGCCACGGTCTCTTCGAGACCCTTTAGATCTTGCTTGGCTTGTTCGCATTTTTCATTGAGCAGAGTAAGCTCTTGCAGCTTAGCACTCTTTTCGTTTTCTTCAGCTTTAAGCTTGTCATAGTCAGTTTGAAGTCGCTCGATTGCCAGAGTGAGTTTTTGATTGGCGTCCTTGTATTGGTCGACCTGAGAAGATTTCTCGGCAATCTCGTCGCGTAGTGCCGCCAGCTGTTTCTGATGATTCTCGCGATGCTTCTCAATCTGTTGCTCGAGGGCATTCTTCATCTGCTCCACCGAGTCCTTCTCTTTTTCCTTCTTTTTGGAAGTGACTTGGTGCATCTCCTCGGCTGCCTTCAACTTGGCGCACTCCTCGTTCAACTGATCCACCGTCTCTTCTAGCACCCTTCGTTTATTCTCGGCATCCCGAATCGACTCTTGCAACGAGTTCATCTTAGCCTCGTACTGACTAATCAACAAGCGACACTCAGTCAACTCTTTTTCGTTAGTCTCAATCTTTTTGTTGCACGACACTTGATAACTCTCTAACTGAGCTGTTCTTGTGGTCAACGCCTTCACCTCGTTCTTCATCTTCGAAATATAAAGTCGCGCCACAGTGAACTCGTCGTCCAACTTGGTGGCATCATTCGATATCTTGAGCTCTCCGATGAGCGAAGCCTTGTTGGCTCCAAGCACTATGCCCACCTCACCGAGATCTTTCATCAGATTTGTCACCATCTCCACATAACGCTTCTTCTGATGATTCATCTGCTCTTTCGTCTGCTGTAGTTCACTTTCACGTCCATTGAGCATGGCTGACTTTGAAGTCAAATCTTCGGACAAGGTTTCGAACTCACGGTTTTTTGATTCAAACTCCTGTGACTTTTGATCATAGTTGACAGCGAGCTCTTCTAAAGCTTGAAGAACTTCTTTGACTTCTTCCTTGAGGGATTCGTTTTCTTGCTGAAGTCGTGTGACATCGGCCTGGAAGAGGTCATTATCTCTTCGAGCTGAGTTAAAGATCTCCTCCTGGTCCACCAGTTGCTCTTTTAGTTTTTCGATCTGTTGACTATACTTATCAATTTCGTCATCTTTTTCATCGAGTTGCGCGTAAAGTCGAGTCTTCTCCTCTTCAAACTTCATTCTCTCTTCGTTGGTCAGTGGTTCTGCCCCGTTGGTGAACATGGCCATAGGTGGAACAGGTGGAGCGGGCGCAGCAAGGCCACTGAGGTTGTGAACCGACTCGGAGAGACTCAGTGTAGAGGTATCAAGATCGCGGGTGAGACCCGATTGTTCGTCAGGTGGAACACTCTCGCCGCCACGCCACCGAGTCAACTCTTGTTCTGCCTTCTGCAACTGCGCTCTCAGTCTGGCCACCTTCTCCTTTTCGCGTTCGTATCGTCGTTTCCACTCCTCGGCAGTCAACTCTTCGTTGACAATCACAACGTTCTTGATCGTCTTAGCTCTTCTGCCAAACTCTAACGTAGATTTGGTCTCCATTTCGTTGAACGAAGCAGGCGAACAACAGATGATTATTGTAGTTCGCGAGTTGCCTCCGAGAGACTCTTGAAGAATTCGAGTCAATTTACTATCACGATATGGGATGTGAGATTTCTGTTAACAAACACAACAATTAGAAAGGTTAAGTGAACACAAGTAGTCAACTTACATTGCCATCAGCTAAAGCCGATATCACATTTCCAAGGGCGGAAAGAGACTTGTTAATGTTCTTTGCTTCGTCTAGAACCATGCCTTCGGCTCCGGTTTTGCTCACCTAAAAGAAATTCTACAATCAGCAACGCACTTTTAAAGCACATTTGAGAATCATGCCTTTTCTGAACCGGCTAAATCTACCAGATATAGCTTGCCAGTGAGTTTCTTCTGATTTTCCTGATTCTCTTGCTTGACATTAATTAGGAAAACAGAATGACTACGAGATGAGTGTTCGTTCATGTCTGCAAGGAAAAGGAAGATTAAGTTGAAGTAGTATCATTCCAAACCGAAAACTTACTGGTGACAGCAATATGTCGATTAGACTTGCCCTCATCGATCACCTCCATCACTTCTTCAGGACAGGTAACGAAGCGTTCGGTGGCTCCCTTGACATAGGTACACCTATTCTTATCTTCATGTACTGATAAGTTCACTTTGGATACTACAAGCAAATAACAGTAACACAAGAGTTATAAATTAGAGAATACTGAGCAATTGAATTATGTTACCATCCAAGAGATCTCTGATTTTGTCCAGATAGATTTCAAAATAGGAAACTTTAATGTGGAACTCGATGGCCTCGTCCATTGAGTAGATATAGTTGAAGATGTCGTTGACAATCCTGGGTATAATTCCCATGTAGTCGGTATCATTGAGCACGCCTTCCATCGTGTGGGTCTTGCCAGAGGAAGTTTGGCCGTAGGCGAAGATAGTTCCATTGTAGCCGCCGAGAACATCCTTGACGATTGCCTTGGCTGCCTCGTTGTACACTTTCTCCTGTGTGGCATTTGGCTTGAACACCTTGTCAAACACATAGGTCTTGCCCTATTTTCATTGGAAAGAAGTGAGACAAAACAAAACCAAATTAATCTCTATCTTAGAAAAATCAGTCAAAAGGTATTCCCGACAAGTAAGCCACCCACGCGGAGAAATCAATTCGACGCACACAGCTGACGATGTGCTATGATTGACTGTGTCAAATTGCGTACACACTAAGTCGGAAAGATTAGAAATTCAAATACACACACACGCACTTGTGAGATATGTTGAGCAAACTCTTCTTTGCTTTCCTAGATATCTTACAGTCGAAAGTCGATTCCAAATGGTTTGTAACCGTGATATAAACAAATACAATCTTCTTTATAGTAAAGAAGAGATTATTTGCAATATATCCTACTTATACTCATTAAATTAAATTTAAAGTTAACAAAGTCTTTTCAAAATAAATAAAACAAAAAAAATGTAAAACTGTATATCTATATATTTTTGTTCAAATTAAAAAACAAAAGATAAGGAAAAAGCGAAAATAACCTGTAGCTTCTCGCTCTGATTGTGGTGGAGAGCAAAAGAGCTCAAAGTACCAAGAGTACGCGAGCCGAAACGACGAGGCGATCAGCTCATATGGTTCGGTGTTAAACAGTGCGCACCATGTTGGCTCAACGTGCTCTCTCTCTCTCTCTAAATATAGTCAGTTCCACTATCAGTCGGTAGAACGATGTCGGGGCTTTGATTACATCACCACTTAGAGAAGGCGATCGTAGTAACTCATTTCTCGAGTGAAACCATTCAAAGCAGAAAGAGTCCACTAGGAGGCTTAACAAGGGGAAGGGTGGAATCGGTAGCAATGGCGGAGAGTCCGGGTGAGCAGAAGCCACCTAGGCAGCGGTTGGTAGGTCAATTAGAGAAGGCAAGCAACCGTGGCCACACAACCCCCACCAACGCCAAGTGGTGCTCACCAAGACGCCATCACACCGCTCACCGGTCCCCCACAACCTATCACTAATACAAACTCGCCTTTGAGAAAACAATGCCAAGGTCCGAGCCATGGGCAAAACACCAATTGTAGCACTAACTACATCTATTTCAACAAGACTGCCAAATCTTATATAGCAAGAATCAATTCTTAATTAATTCTCAGAACATTACAAATCTAACTGACGTACATTCCGGACAATGTGCTGATGCAAAGAAAAATCCTCTATATAAGTAAATAATTAGCTTCCAACTTTAAACTTAGAAAAAAAATTGTGAAGAAATCAATAGAGAATTTAAATAGAATAGATTGTAAGCTCAATTGGTCATCAAGAATATCAGAGAAAGTAGAACTACTTACCCCAATAGTAAGTCCTTCTTCAGAGTTGGAAGGAAATTTGACGATGAACTTGCTGCCAGCTTTCTCCTCCGAGTCATTGAGTGGCCGAAAACGGCACACTACTTTGATGTTGCACTCAGACCCGTCTGACATGATGCCCAGTTGTGGTTATCGTTTCAAGATGAGTCGATAACCGCGAGACTTTGGTTCTTCCGTCTTCAAGAATCACAATAGAATAACAATTTTATCAAAGTTGAGACGAAGACTTGCAATGTCGCAAAAATAAGATGATGCAGTTCAGACTTAATTCTTCAGTCTAGTTCGTGAATTGTTGTACTCAAGTTAGAGTAAAAAAGAATACTTTCAATCGAGATTCATATCGAAAGAAGAAATGAAGATCACATCACACAGTTTTGATTTGAAATAATGAAGTTAACCTAAAAAACTTAAAAAAGTACATATCAGTAAAATGATGTCATTTTAGAAAATTTCTATACCACGCCATATCAAAGGAGAAAAGGGAGAGAATCAAATGACAATTTACTTGATAAAACAAATCCTTATTTATACACAAAAATAATCAAGAAAAGATTGCAATCACCCTGCAATGAAATAATTGAACACTAACCCCTAGTTGTGTCAAAGAACCAAGTTTGTAAAAATACTACAGACATATATATATAACATAAATCGATAAAGATCCCATTAACTTATGCTCGGATCAAAATATGTTGTTTGAAAATATAATGAAAAGATTGTATTTACATATATAAACATAACTCAAAAAAGCTCTATTCAGGCAAACTAGAGTAGATATGCGGAGTAGTGACAAACCTGATGCACATTGAGAAGGTGAGGTAAGTTGATTCTGGTTTATTATCACAACAAGAAAGGGAGAAGGGAAGGTGTCAGGGAGGAGAGGGGAGACCAAGAAGAGAGATGACTGCAGACGACAACAATGCCCTTGCACGCTCGGCTCGCCAGAGGTGTGAGGCGGATGCAAATCTGCCGGGCACCAGAGCACCACTCTGCCTGGTGCCTTGGGTGTCTTGTCTGTTTGGTGTGGTGTGGGATCGAGTGGGGTGGACTGGTGGCAGAGCAGTGAGTCAGGAGAAAAGAGATGAGATGTCCGGTGGTGTGCCTGGCTCGGTGCAGTGGCGAGCAGCGCTCTGCAGGCGCACCAAGCCAAACCGAGGCGAGTCGGCTCACTGCAGCCTCTCAACTACGCACTGGCATCACTTCAAATGGGTGTGGTCTATCTGTTTTGATCCACTAGACAAGTCACACCTATTTTCAACTTGCTTTCCATCCACACATCAACCACCCAACTCGACTACTCTGTTTGGTACGCCTTCGATGCGACCAAGCAAGCCACACCACTAGCTCCATTTACACGAAGCAAAGCTCAAATGTGTCATTTTCGGCAGAGATCTGCTAGAAAGTAGCGTTTATACAGAAAACTGACATATGAACAAAACGATAGCGGTACATCTTCTTGGATAGTCACCATATATTTAAATTGTTGATTTTTCAACTAGTAAATGCTTATTGTTATCACTGCAGGTACATTCCAGAAAATAGGTACATAGCGAAAAAGTATATTAAAGAGACTCTGATTTTATTTTAAATAAAACGATTAAAACTTTTCACAGAAAAAGTATTCTTAGTTTTTTGATATATGCGCCACTTCCTAGCACCAATCTACCAGAAAGTAGCAGCTTAGATTTGTCTCGGGTAAATGGAGTCAGGCAGCGCGTCGACCTAGCCACTGTAACAAGTTAGAAAAAGGTGTGGTCTATCTGACGTAAATCTAGTAGGCTACAAGAGATAGACCTCACCTCTTGCCAACTGATGTCAATGCTTATACCAAGCTGTCCGGCACATTGCACGTTGCTAGCAACAGTGGTTGCGCCGAGCCATCCCTACCACCCACCCTGGCGCCCACAGTGCCACTTGGAACCAAGCTTAGGTCTCACTTCTCACGCACCACTCATCATTAACCATGTTAATTAACAACTGATAATCCCATTGACGCTTCTGGATTTACTTAATTCGCACGTTTTCGAGAGCGCCAAATTTAAAACTCTTCTTGTTAGCAAATGTAATACTGCTGCAATCATTACTCATTCAAATCTTGCAAAACATTGCATTTTTATTTGTTTTTCTAACATGGGGAGACAATCAAGTGATCCATTGGTCGGTACTAAAATTATCCCCCCTAATGTAGATGTAATAGTAGAAAATCGTCCTGGTCGGAAATAGTGTTGCCAGTCATCTCATAGCTAGAGTTGATGTCCGGGTGTGGAAGGCGCGTGTGTCGGTGATTGGCAAATTGAACCATTTGGCAATGATGACCTGTGGACAGAGTGGACTATTTCCCCACTGGTTACAGTGGCACATAGCTGGTGCGAGCTAGTGTTACGATAGCGGTATCACACAGGTACAATGAGCACTTCACTTCACCGCCGCTTGACTTGCACCAATCCACTGGTCAGTGTAGGGCGAGTGTATGCAACGCAAACCTGACGAAGGTGATTATCGCGTGCCACTGGCAAGGAAGCGAGTATGTGTGTGTGTGTGTGATTACCATAATGGATCTGACGAAGGGGGCACCATCACTACTGGAGAGTGACTCGGCACAGCCCAGTTCTACCAGACAGCCTTGACTGACTTCTACTCACTGGAGGTGGAGGTGGGCGTCAGGTACTCACCCGATAACTTCACTTTCGATCATTCCCATTGTTCGATTCGCGTTCACACCAAACATCTCATTTGGAGCCTCTTTCACTCTCAGATTATTAGAGATTGACTTTTAACTGCACATTACTTGAGAATATTGTTCAGACGTACCAATTTAATCGATTATTCAATCGATTGAGATGATGGTGCTGATGATCTACTCCATTGTTTGGTTCCATTAGTTCAGATTAGTTTAAACAAAACTAGCGACTATCCCAGCCGTCACTAATACATATATATAGAATTTGAGCACTTATATAATGACGATCAAGTTTTGAAAACACCTTAATCGT
>DVQH01000337.1:0-28361 GCA_018231625.1 Papilio phestus
AATTAAGCAAAAAAATTAATTTAATAATAAGAATAAAGAATTAAGTATATATCAAGATCTTTCACAATTTGTGACTTTGTAATAATAATAATAATAAAATTATGTATATAATAAGTGCAAGGAGAGAGAGAAAAAGAGAAGAGTTTCGTAGACAAGAAAAAGTGGAAATTTTTCAAAAGTTAATAGTGGGAAAAAACAAGAAAGAACACAACGAAAAAAATGCAAAATCTAAACATTGAAAGAGAGATAATTATAATAATAAAAAGGAGAAAAAAATATAACTAATAAGTAAAAGATAAAGTGGAAAGGGAAAACTCAACAATAATAATCAAGACAAAGAGAGAGAGATTCGCAACAAAAAATACTTTGTGACAAAAAGGGGAAACAAGAGAGAAAAAAGAGAGTTGGGAGATCAAATGGAGAGAGAAATACAAAGTTGTAAAAATGCCAAAAAATGAATTTCAGAAAAGGTTAAAGATTGAGTTGGGTTAAGTTGATTTAATGAATCAGATCTTCATGAGAGTGTAAAAGAGAGAGAGAACAAAATAGTTATCCTTTGAAAAAGGGATCATCCGCAAAGGGATCCTCCTTAGGCGCAAAGATGTTTCTCTCCGGTGGAGATGACACTTTATCCCCATTATCCGATTGTCCCAGAACTTCCGCTTTGCCATCTTCATTGTTATTCAAATCACCCAGTTGTTGAGAGTGGGCCTGAGAGTTAACTACTTCCGGTTCGGAGGTTTCCACTTTAGGCGGATCATCGAAAACCGCGGTAAAGTTGTCATCAAAGAGACTTCCGGTTTCGGGTTTCATTATCATTTGTGGCGAGGCGTTGGTTACGTTGGTTGTGGAAGGCCACAGGTCAGGTCGTGGTTGACTCCATGCCAGCGGGGTTATGCCACGACTCGTCGAGTAGCCACTCGAGCTACTTGAACTACCGACACTGCTTTGACAATTGTACAGTGGTGTCCGCGGGGCTAGTGGCGAGTGCGCATGCGCATTGACAGCACTTGGAGAATGGTGCAGTTGTTGGTGATGGTTGTACTTTTGGATCATCTGTTCCATGTTGGCATTGAACGCCACGAAACCTTGTTGTGCTTGTTGTTGTTGCTGCTGCGCATGCGCAGGTGCTACTTGAAGTAATAATCCTTCTGGTTCTTGGTAATATGATGATTCTGAGCTGGAACTAGGCGGTAGAGGCGGAGCATACGGTGGAATTAGGCTGTTTGCAGACAAAAGCGAAGACGGTGCCACCTCGGAAGCACTTGAAGCCGACCGGCCAAAGCTAACCGACGAACCGGAAGTGCGCCTTTGTGGGTTGGGAAGCGGTGGAGGGGGCGTGGCCAAAACATCACCCACTGGTGGGGGAGTGGAAGCGGCCGAGTTTGACTTGGAACTCTTCTCATACATCAGTGCATGATGGGCGGGGTGACCAGGTAGTGGGTGTCCCACATGACTCGAACTACTGGAACCACCACCACCGCCACTACTCCACACCGTTCCGTAGATACTCTCGGGAGGGGGCGGGGCGTAAGGCGAAGGAGGACCATAGATCCCCTGGTAAGGTGATTGTCGGTGGTGAGGGTGATGGTAGTAGTCGTAAGGATGATGCGGTGGAGGCGGTGGGTAGTGCGGAGCGTACGGTGGATAATGGTCAAGTGGGCGTGGCGTGGCATAGTGAGGTTCTTGTGGTGGTGGAGGGGGTGGGGCGTAGTAGTCATAGTAATAGTTGCCATACCGACTTGGCGATTGGTACGCACGACGGTCGTGTTGGTAGAAATCCGGCGGAGGAGGCGGGGCGTACGGGCCGTAAGGATGATACTGGTGATAATAGGGTGGTAGAGGTGGAGGCGGGGCTTGGTAGGGTGGTGCGCGTGGTGATTGCGACGAGGTGGGATGTGTAGATGAAGGCGGCAAAGGAGGAGGGGTTTGGAATTTGGAAGATAAATCAGTTCGCGGCGGAACCGCCGGTGGGTTGGACGTAGCCGAACCAGAAGAAGACTGTCGCGACAAGGATCGAGCTTTTCCGAAAGACCCAATCGAACCCGATTTCAGTGATGGATGATCCGAGGTGAACGAATCCGCCGGTTTCAGAGGTTTTCGACTCAACTCTTCGAAATCCTCCTCTTTATCAACTTTTCTATCATTATCATCATTCGCAAGTGGCTTTTCCTCATCCTCCTTCGAAACCGAACCGGAAGTGGAAGATAAACCATGCGCCGTAGCAGCGGTGAAGACATCATCAAACGAAGTTTCAAATTTAAGCTCATTGTTCGAAACATTGTTCGAGGAGACGTTCATTAACGAAGAACAGAGTGATGATATGGACGAGGTGATACTCTTGGCTCCGATGACCATCGTCGAACCGGAAGAGGTCACCGTAACAGTACCGCTGCTCTCCGTAGATGTTTTCGTAATCGAACTCGGTGTCATCACATCATTTTCCACTTTTTCAATTGCATCTTCTTCAATTTTGTTGGGTTGCTCTTCCGGTTTCTCACTTTCACCACCTTCAACTTCAACACCATCATTCGAATGAGGAAATACAGTCTCATAGTGTGGCAATTTTGGTAGATTGGTTTGAACGCCAGAACTCGTTTGTATTGTTTCTGAATTTGTCATCATACTAAGCCCACCGGAAGTGATTCGAATCGGCGATGGAGATGAATCAGCTGAGTTAGATGGAGCTTGCAACAGAGGGGTACAGTCGGAGGGTGGTGGATTCAAGGGTAGAGGCGGAGGTGTGTTTGACGGTTCTGGTTGTTGCTGGTGTTCTTGTTGTTGTTGCGAGATTAAGTTAGATTGAGACTGATGATAGGCTGATGAACCGGTAGGGGGAGCCAGTGGCGATCGACGGTGAAGTGAGTTCGGTGAGGAACACTAATTTATTATTTTAGGTAGGTGGGTTAAGTTAGGGAGGTTTCGTGCATATAGTTAGACCATAGAAAACCATAGAAAAGAGGGCATTCATAAATGTGATTTTAGGTAGGTGGGTTAAGTTGGGGGAATAATTTTCGTGCATTTATAGTTAGACCATAGACAACCATAGAAAATGGGCATTCATAAATGTGATTATAGGTTAGTTAGGAGTGGGTGAAATAAAGAACCCGAAATAAGTGAGTGAGAAAAAGACAAAAAGAGAGAGAGAGAGAACGAGAGACAAAAGAGAATAGTCGAATAAGATTTGAGAAAATAGAAAACCCGAGAAGAGACGAAAGAGAAGAGCAAAAGGAGAGAGAGGGGAGAGAAAAAAAGAGAAAGAAATAAATCCAGATTAGAATTATGTAAATTTAAATTTCCCCCCAAAGTCTTCCTTTCTAAAATCTACATAACGTTTGTTGCGTACAACCCTCTAGATTCCTAAAATATATACACACTTACATTACGCGAGGAGAAGAGAGAAGAGTTGGACGAGGTGGTAGAGCCGTCCAGTGGGGGTTGGATGCGCATCTTATTACGTAATAATAAAATTAAGTAAAAATCAGATCAAACACACATGCGCAGAAAAAAAGATGCTTACATTAACCCCACCAAACGAGGAGGTGGAAGAAGCGAGGCTTCGATTCTTGCTGCCCAATGGATCCAACTCTTGAAAGGTGGAAACTTTGCCTGGAATTGGACTGGTGCTTTGCGTAAATTCCCGAGAACTTTCTCCGGTAAGTAGAGAAGGCGCGGCTGGGGATGCTGACCAGTTTAGCTGTTGGTTTTGTTGGTATTGTGCTTGTTGTTGCTGACTAGGGTGATTGTTGGGAATGAAAGAAGATTGCGCATGCGCGGTTTGAAGAGGTGGAAGAACTACCACTCCGTTCACGCCGGGATAGGGACTAGGACTTCCGGTGAAGCTGCGTTGAATCGTACCGGGTTGGTAGAAACCAGAGGACACACCGGAAGTTGGGTATGGCACGGAAACTGATGGATTCTGGAATGTGGGATGGCCTTGTGGATGACCTAGAAATAACAACACCAACAAAATCATTATTTAAATTACAAACTGTCTAAAGTCTAAAAGAAAGCGTATTTATGATTCAAATTAAAATCTCTCCTATATATTAATAAATAATTTAGTCGTGGTTTTCTATGCTTTATGTTCAATGCTCTGTTATTTTTAGTATTCTGCCACCCACGTTTTAGTACTGTGAGAGTTACTCTACTTCCACTGTGCTTAACCTTCGATTCGAATCTAAAGTTCACTGTAGTAATTCGAATTCATCAATGATTCAAATCTAACTTTCTAATGTAGACTCGAATTTTATTCGGATTCGATTCGAATGTTGTGCATAACTCATCGAATTCTCATTCAATTTGATTCGGAATTCGAACTTTTTTAATTTTCACTCGATTCGTTTGGATTTTTTGCAATTTGACCTTGCCACCGTTTTTTACAAGAGGCAGACGGCGCTTGTAAAAAAATAAAATTAATTAATTCGGAACATTTGTCAGGTTTTACCGAGAAAAAGTTATTCTAAGAATTGGTCTCAATCTCACAGGAACTCTGGAACTAAATTCTATGCGTTAAAATTGGTGGTTTATTTAGTGAAAAAATCTGTATGTTTAAAGAAGCACCAACTAGATGTTTAGTTAGGGTTGGGTAGTGAAAGGAGAGTCGAATGAAAAGAGCGGGGTGACTCTAATCATCGACAAGATCATGTAAGCTACCGCAAGTGTGATCGCCTCGTCTTCAGTGCCACCACAGAAGGCCTTCAAAATAGTTGGTGAGCGCGAGTGGCTGCGATGGCATCTCTAGTGCGCCAACTTGCTTAGCACGATGCCTCAAGCGCGCACAACGGGCTTTCACTTGGTGCTTCCACTCAATGATCATTGATCAGAGAATCAATCTTCTACTTTCCCTACCCTGCCCTCCAACGTTGTCATCGAGCAAGTGACTTGTATTGTGTGTGCTGCAAACCGAGCAACTAGGCCAAATTGGTCTGGTGGTAACCCACCACCACTAGCTTGAGGTGTGTCGCTATTTTACTACTTTCTTACCGTCCCAACAAGCCTCGTGACTTGCGTCTGACCAAACAACAAATCCACTGGTCAGTTGATTGATCTATTGCCAACTGTTGCCGATAGCGTTGGATGGTAGCGGTGGGAGCAGGCCGACCATCTCACCAATTGCAACACGTTCTCAAACGACAAGTGCTAAAAGATTGCACCGTTTTCACTTCGACCAACACTCGATGTATGGGTGGCAAACAGTGACGTACTTGGGCGGCCAAATATTCTTGCTGAACTATTCTCCCAGTATTACGCTTACAATTGAGCTAAGATGAACCACAAGTCAAGTGAGTTTACCCTCCTACTATCTCTTTCTTTATTAATTTGTACATTCTAGTGCTGCTGTTATTATCATTGTTGGCCATCCTGGTTAGCCTTGTTCTAGGCACTCCAGATCGTCACTGCATGGATTGTATTTGTCAGGTATCGAAAGCTAACTTTGATTGCTTTGTGACAAGCGTTTAAATTCTTATATATTTGACCTCGCTTCTACTATCCTTGAGTTAAAATTTATAATGTATGCATTGATTCACTCAGTTGAAATTGATAATTGATAACTTACTTGAATGTACAATGCTAAGTGATCACTGAACACACTGTGAATGAGAGAATTAAATTAACCGCGGAATGCAATGTTGACTAATCAAGCCAATTGATTGCAGGCCTCGTCAGGGTGTAAGTCCAACCTTGGGTGTCACAACAGTGGTTCCAACCAGTACTTCTGCGGTCCTTACCAAATCAGTTGGGCCTACTGGGCGGATGGGGGCAAACCTGCCTACAATGGTTTCTCTGATGGTGACTATGCTTCTTGTGCATCCTCTCGCTCATGCGCAGAACGAGTGATTCAAAACTATATGAAAAAATATGAGCGCGACTGCAACGGTGACGGGCGCATCGACTGTCTCGACTATGCCGCTATTCACAAGGTCGGTAGGACTGGCGTCGATCGCCCACTGTGACCCTGCCGCTGTCCTTAGTCGATGCTAATGCACCGAGTGGTGTGGTGGTCACGCGACGCTAGTTCAAACATTCCCACTAATACCGTGCACTATCACTCTAGGCCGGCGCCACAGGTTGCAATCAACAGTGGTTGCTCAACAGCAAATATTGGAATCAGTTCCGTCAGTGCTATCAATACCAGTCACTTTCCTTGTCCCCGTTTACACCAGCGAGACCTATTCTTTCCACGCCAAACGGTCGTCACCGTCCATCTAGCACCAGTGAGTCAAATCGGGCATAACCCTTTAAATTTCTGACATGAACACACTTGTTCCACACAGTTATCGAAATACCAAAGCCTATCTTACCGAGTAGGACAGTGGCTGCTGTTTCTTCTCGAGCGTCCGTTTCTCCATTTGCCACATCCGACGATTCTGTTTTCTCTGCTTCCTATTCGTCGTCTTCTTCTCGAGTTAACTATTCTCGTAGTGAAATTGAAATCTCGGAAAATTTACCCTTTACGGGCACAAGAGGAGCACCAGTGAGTAGTTCAATATTAGTACAACCTGCACTACTTTACATTTGCACAACAGTCGATTGTCAGTATTCCAAACAGGCCTTCTTCGCCTCCTTTGATTGTTCCATCAACCAACTTCAAGCCTGTACCATCGCGCGTTGTAATCTCAAATTCCAACAGTGGAAGCGGGTATCCAACACGTGAAAATGTGGTGGTCACTTCACATGCCGTGTCATCAAAGCCAGATTTGACTATTTCGGCCGATGTTGTGTCTACCAATTGCTTGCAATGTCTTTGCCAGGCCAGCACTCAATGCAATCTCAACAAAGGCTGTGATGGTAAGAACTGTAATGACTGAAATCATTATGAAGTGACATTACTGCTACAGGTGCATATTGCGGTCCGTATCTTCTGAGTTGGGGCTACTGGGCCGACGGTGGACAGCCCAATGGAGATTATGTTTCTTGCTCTAAGGATAAGACATGCTCAGAACAAGTAATAAGAAATTATCTTAAGAAATGGCAACGTGACTGTAATGAAGATGGTACCACTGACTGCATTGACTTTGCTCTCATCCATAAGCTTGGTATAACTATATGTAAATTTTGGCATACTTGTATTAATTTCTTATTACAGGCCCTCATGGATGTGGTAAAATTCAAGCTTTGGAACTAACAGACTATTGGGGCAACTTTACGGCTTGTCATGGCACACGCCGAAACGAAATCCGTAAGAATTTGAGAATTTTATCCAACTCGAATACAATTATATTTCAGGTTCATACCCTCTAGAGCCATCATCGCCCAATAGTATAACTGACAATGTACTTGTCTCGGATCGATTGATTGGACCAGTTAAACCAGTGGAGCCAATCGAGATCAATTCTGCACCGGCTCCAGTGCTGGTTGAAGAAGAGCCGCGACCCTTATCTGCACGGCGACAATCAGTTCCGTTGTCCAGTACTGGCAACTACAACCGAACTCAACCAGAGAATACTAGTGTACGAATCACTTTTAACAATCGCGATATTGTCAATACCTTTCCCAGCTATTCGAGACAACCCCCTCAGCCATCTTTGACTGAAATTCCACAACCTCCAAACAATCTCAATAATATCATTACTTCACCATTGCGACCACCAACTAGACCTCAACCGGAAGAAGTGCTCAAACCGATTCTTATAGAGGAACGACCACGCCGTCCAAGTCGAGTTGAGGTGCCTGTGTCTAGCTCGGTGGCGTCATCTAGCAACACCAATCCGGCTCGAGTTGATCTCATTCCTGAAGATTACTTCTCAGAACCTCTTCCAGCAGAACCTAATGCTCAGGACCTTCCAGGACCGACGGTGAACGAGCCTGAATCGGTAGCTGTTCGAGTAGAGCCACCCACCAGTCGTAGTTTGTTAGGAAACTCAGGAGTGACCAACAACCTCACCACAGCTAGTAGAAGCAACCAGTTGGTCTCACAAGAGTGTCTCGAGTGCATCTGTCATGTAAGTAGTCAATATCAGGCAAACCAACTCAACTAACCCGAAAAACGATGATAGGCAAGCAGTAGATGCAGTTCTTCAATTGGATGCCTCAACGATGGCACTGGCAAATTCATCTGCGGACCCTTCCAAGTGGACTGGGAGTACTGGACCGAGGCGGGCAAGCCCGGCAATCGAGCCGATCTGTCTAATCTAGAGAACTTTCAAATGTGTTCCAACAACCGACAATGTGCCGATGAAACGGTACGAAATTTTATGCAAAAATGGCATAAGGACTGTAACGAAGACGGTTCCATAGACTGCAATGACTTTGCTGCTATTCATGTGGCTGGACCACGCAACTGCAATGCTCAGTGGTACCTCGATTCTAAATACTACTCAGATTTTCGGGAATGTTTCGACTTCCGCCGCCGGTAAATGACGTAATCAGGTGTTATATATGTTTTCAATATATTATTGTGATATGATATATATAATAATAAAATTTGAGGTAATGTCTTTGAAAGATTTTCGTTATGTGACAAATGATACAAAAACTACATGTTATGAGATGAGATATGACTAAGTTAGACCAATTGGCCACAATCAACAAACTGCTGCAAATCGGGTGGTAATTCCAATTGACGTTGCAAAGCGTACTGTTGTAATGACTCAAACTTTTCTTTTAAATCCCTTATTTCCGATTGGGTCTTGGTAATCAATTCACCAATATGCCTTACAACTTGTACAGCAGAAACCTTCTCCGACTCCAAATCGCCTGTAACAATAAACCAATTAAATGTTGAAATAATCAAATCAAGGATACTACCTTTCTGTTCAAGTCGCTTGTTTCGACACGAAGCAGCATAACCTCGATTCTTCAATGTTCGCCTCCGTTGTTTCATCTTGATCATTTCAGCTTTAGAGAGGCCGGACATTTTGAGATGACGGTTTAGTTCACGAACAGTCAATGTGACCAAAAGATCGTCACTGATGATTTGATTAGGCGGAGCAGGTGATGGAGCAAACTGGTTGGAGAGATCATTGTTTTTGCCTGAATTTCGGCAGTTATACGATGAACTACTCATATTGGACTCGTTACTGTCCATCGTATCCGAGGCAAACGCATCGAAACTGTCTTCACTTTTCAGTAGACTTTCAAGCGCCAGTTCGTCTTCGGATTTGAATTGCACGTCAGATTGTAGTTTCCAAATGTCGCTTTCCTCCTTGATGAGGGCCTTGTAGTTTTGTTCTTCTTTGACCGAGATGACGCTGGCGTTGAGAGTTTTTGCAGCACTGTCCGCCACCGAACGATGATCGCTTGCTAGTGCTGCTCCTTGTCTATTGTCTCTCGAGGCACCACGCTTGGCACTGCTAGCACCGGTGTTTCGTTTTCCCTTCATTATCATATTTGAAGCATAAGACACACACACACACCGACACCGGCTCGTTATTATTTCCTCTGGTGGGAGATCTAGAGCCACACTGTTGTACTTTCTGCTACAACAACCAGGTTCTGATGAATATTAATAAGTTATGCCTTTCCTGTACTTGTCACAGGTATCGCAGTCAACAGTAGTCTTGGGGCAAAAATAATTCATTTAATGACGATGACAGCGGCGTAGTGGTTAAAACAATGGCTACGGAGAAAGAACCAATTAGTGTTTGGCCTAGCTCGAGACAAAGCGGCTCGTCACCAGGAGATGATGAGCTTGTGGTGGGCAAGATTTATGGCTTCTTGTCCGTCTGACCGGACCAAGGGGCCATAAGACGAGCGGACAAGTTGCCTTAGTGCGTCTGTCACTATCATCCATAGATCATCGACAATTACCTTTGAACTTCTGGTGGTGGGCTCGCAAGTAACTGCAGCAAGTTGTAGCCATTTATGCACAGTCATGCCTGGCCAGGAGTGCGCTACGCAATGCACACTACCTGACAGCTGACTTCGCTCGGTGTCGTTCACAAACTATGTTTGGCACTTGTAGTTGCGTTCATATTGTAACGGTGCCACTTCCAAACCCTTGTCTCTTCCGGTGTTGCAATGATCACACACACTCCCATACTCTTGCTTCTACATGAATTGAATTTAAATTAATTAGTTTGGTGATATAATTATTTGTTCTTGAATTTGACATTAGAATTGTTTTAAATTGCTCATTACTAGAGGTCATCATATATCACTCCCTTCTGTGAGTAATCTGAAATTTTCAACATTTCTACCCTGAGCTAAAAACTTTTAAAACCTCAAAAACTTCCCTAAAATAAGCATGATAAAAAACAGTAGTTAAAACTTTTCCAATATAGTACCATCAGCTTAACCCAACTTTTTAAAATGGTATATTTGGTTTTTTATAAAGTATGTTTTTCGTTTGTGTTAAGCTTAGAAGATATTTTATTTATTAAAAAAATATTTGCATTAGGTAAGAATAAATGCTTCCCAGCTAGTAGAAAATGCTAAACGTGGGAGTTACAAAAGCGGTGTGAAGACTAAGACATTGAAAATCATTAGTTCAAATGGCAGCGGTTTGAGGTTAATTTGTTATGTTTGCGACTTGGCAGTTTGCTCGTTAGTGCTACAAATGCGAGACAGACGGTATTTCACTGGAAACACTAGTCGCGCTTAAATTAAATTAAATGCTAGTCCATATTGCACGCAAGCAGACTAGACCAGATCCGAAGTCGAGACTAGCGAAATAACTATTGGGACAAGCTAAGCAACGACAATAATGTGAACAATGGCGCGTCTTAGCGGCGGCGCGATTAGCCGACAATTTATCAATCCTGAAACTACCCGACAGATGGTGAGCACTTGCCTTGCACGATCACGATAGCGATAGAAGCGCAGTGGATGTAACGAGCCCCACCCACCCCAATGCACCTCACAACTCGAGCAGTCAGAGTCAATATCTTACTTAACACCTTTGTGAGGTGCGTGTCCGCCGATCAAGACCATCTCGGTTGGGGTCTGTCGCCAGTCAAATTTACTTTATCTTTGCCCATGGTATCTTCGGACATGAGCAGTAATCCATCTTCCTGCCGACACGGCAGACAGCTAATCAGACAGCCGCTTAGCTGCTTGCCAGTCGAGACAAAGCTACCGATGGGTGATGCGGTTTTCAAGTTCGAGCAAGGAACAATTTATGCTCCATTCGAGCATCTGATCTGATCATAGTAAGCCGATTAAAACGTTGGCATGCCGACTGACGATCACAACTCGCCGCACTGATCAGCGATCACCTGGTGGTAGATTCAGTGCAGCGGAAGCTAGTGTTCGTAGGTGGCTGCGCTGCGGGTCGGTTGCAGATGAATCACGTTGCCCAAATTTGACACTTCAAGTGTGGTAATTACAACAATGAGTTTAATGTGAATTTGGTAACATTTTGAAATGAAACATTTGAATTTTAGTTAAGACACTTTTCTTGTGTTTCTTGTTGCGATGAATTTGTTAAGAATGCTTGTTGAAGTATCATTATCATTTTTGGGCTATTTCTTTGATTAATGTCTTTTAGAGAGTTTTTACAACAAATATTATTTGCCCTTATTATAAGTTGTAACTCCGGTTAAACTTGTTTAATAATACATAATTGAGAATGCTTTGTTGTGTTAATAGTCTCGATCGTACTATAGAGTTGTTTATTAATTATCTGGTTAAATGTCATTTTTAGTTTGTTTTTAAGACAAGATACATATCTACTCTATATAAATTTGCCAATATTCAAAATATAGTGGTCCTTCAAGTTTTACTCGCTTCACTTTTCATCAAACCATTGTAAGCAGTGTAAATTTCACAATTTCAGCGAAGCGGCGACTTCAACAATGGAGTGCATGTTTACTCTTGAAGATGTTCTCGAAGTAGTGTGTGTGCTTGTGAAAAGCAGTAAAATGGAGGGCAAAGAGAATCACAATTGTAGTCCGTCAGCTCTGGATGAATCAACTTTCAACACCGTTCTTGAAACCATAAAGAATCGATTTCAAATTACAGAAGCAAAAGCCAAACGTTGGTTAGCTGAAGAGACCAACACAAACACCACTTGTGATATTGACTGGTTAATCAGTTCTGAGAGCAAATATTTTTAAAGATAGAGTTGGAAAATGTATTATATCATTTTCTGACTCTTCAGAAAGCTCCGATGAAGGACAATTATTGTGATGAAGGTCGATTCGTCGAGAGTTGGCGGACCACAATTGTGTTCTTCATTTTCCAACATAATTCTCTTCACCCCGCATACATAAAAGCTCATCGTGTCCGTAAAAAGATGCCTCACGGAAACACTGAAATCGTCAGATTAGGAAGAAACGGAAAAAGAAGCAGTACGCTTTCTTTTTGGAAATAATCGAAAAGCCACATCAATGACATTATGCTATGTGATCTTGGCAGGAAAGTTGTGAATTAGAAGCATTTATGAATGCTGTATGATAGTTGCCCTAGACGGAGAAAAGGGTCTGTGCAATAAAAACCCAGGGTCCTCTTGTAAAGCGAAGAGTTACATTGGTCAAGAGTGTGATGTGACTCCACTTGGCTTCTTTTAACTCCTACGATTTTCCACTAGTACTTTCATGAGAAGGGAATAATCCTCTCCGAGAAGCAGATAGCCAACAAACACTACTCAAAATTTACCGAATGCTACAAGTAAGATCCATTTTCTCAGTGGAACAGTATACAATATACATTCGTCAAAGTAGCGCAATTTGAAGCACAACTGACAGTGTCATTGGTTATTTCTACTGGTTTCACGTTACTATTAATGTTTGAAGTTGAAGTTTGATCAATTAGCAAGTTTATATGAAACTATAGTTGCTTGTAGTTGAGAAAACTTTTTCAACAAGTACGCACACATCAAACTCTTAGAAGATTTGGGTTGTTTGACTTGAACTCTGTAAAGCATATAATAAATTGCTGAGAGTAAACGTCACTCGACTTTGATGCTGCTGAATGTACATAAACACTTCAACTGGATCAAACGATCAAATATAGTGAGTGACCATTGTGAACTTCACTGGAAATAAAAAAAACTTTAATAAATTCATAAACCTATCCATAAAAAGAAAAGGCTCCACAGAATGTTGCAAAGAAACAAACATGTAAAACTTAATTGTTGTAGGTGTTAATTTCTCTACATACTCTTTAACCTTAGTTTTGTGGCACCCTTCACTACTTTGTAATCATTGTTGAACATTGGAATTATTGGCTTTGGTCTCTATAGAGGGGCTGGCTCGATGGTTGGCGGATGGCTGCTGAGTTTCAAGTTTGACCGCCATCGCCGTTTGCCACCAATTAGTCTTGGCCAAACTAAGTCGGGTGTCACTGGTCCCTCGGTGACTTGCATACATTCCGCGCATACTTGTTGCCACTATGGAACCATTGTCCAGTGGGGCACTCGCGCCGCCACTGGTTGCGATGTTTGCTTTTGTGATTACACTTCCAGCAAGGCAGCACCTTTCATCAAGAAGAAATTCAAACTTTGATTGCCCACCACTGTGACTAAAAGGCGCGCTGAAATCTCTCATCATACTCGGTGCCCTTGGCACCGGATGACTTCTGTCTCGGTGGTCATTGATGGTGGCAATGACACCTGATTCATCTTGTGAGTCAGCTTGTGAATTGACCTCTAGCCGACATGCATGGACAAGTCCGACTCGTGCCGTGTGCGCGGCACTGAGTGGAAACCACTCTCTGTCAGGTTATTGTGGCCGCGCATAAACCCCCTGCCGTTCCAAGCCGGCAGGCGGAATCGAGCTCCCAAGGTGTCCTCGTCGTCGGACAGCACAGCTAGTGGCCCTAGTCGTTCGTTGCCAATGCTAATCAATAAATGCGAGAATTCGGTTCACTCCTTGAGTAAACAAAATGCCTTGGACCGATCCGTTTCGGCATGTGACAAATTGAGCCGCACATACGGTAACCTGCTGACCGAGCGGTGTGTGGCGGCACTCGTGTCCAATCGGATCAACTCATCTAGTTTGCGAGGTGCGAAACGACTAATAGGGCTAATCAGCCTAGTGACAAACTGCATGCCCTCTGGCAAACCGTATATAACGATTCACCGTGATATAGCAGTGCGACCGATCGCAATCGGTCAGAGCAGTGAAATCGTCATTGGTCTCCAACGGTCCGTGATCTCTTCCAGTCGGGCTTAATTAGTTGAACACGAACTAATTGATGACAGACAGACAGACAGTCAGTCGGTAGGTCGCGCGCGTGCTACATCAGTCTGCGGTGGCCAGTGAAGAGGCTGTTTGGTGCCGACCGACCGCCGACAATCGCTGTCTGGCGCGTGCGTCTATGGTATTGATCACCGATATCGTTGCGAGGATCGAGCAAGCTGGGACCATTGTGTTGCTGGCATAACCATCAGATCAGCGAAAGTGATGAACAGACGATTTATCTACATCGTTATATGCCATAAGTGGTGCAAACAGATCATACGACAACAGTTCTCGAATCAAAGCTAATTTGCGAACACACACACACACACACACTTGGGTCTGTCTGACTGATTAGATGTTATCAGTAGCGAACATCGTTTGATGATTGTCCAGACAAAGGAGTGGCAGAGGAGCAAGCGGTGGTACTGACACTGGCCATGGCGACCGACGCGCCAGTGCCGATCGCTCTTCGGCCTGGCGACGACGTCGACTGGAGACGCGCTCGCCTTAGTCGCTCATGGTAATAATCGTGGCGCCTGTCAGACTCGGAGCGAACACAAAATCGTGACAGCTCGAGTTCTTCGGAAAATCTTCATTATTGTACTGACTGGTGAGTGTAGGTAGTGAGCCCAATTGGTCGAATTCGCGATGATACTGCGTGGCCAGTGTGATCATCACAGTCATCAGTAGTGCTCGATGCCATCATGCTCGCGGCGAGACGCGCGCGGCCTTTGGCGCCAGACGCGCACGATGGGCATCGATCGCCATCGTGCCCGCGCCTACCCCAATTCACACACTGGTCTGCTTCTCGCTCATAAGTGCTCTCATTCGGGAGGAAATTGGCTTGCACAAATCTACTTGAATGGCAATTCAAGAATATGAGCAACAGTCGAGTGGGCTTGCAGAAGCGTATTTAAGAATAAACAATTCTTGCTTGAGCTCCAATACAGGTGTGCGCTTGTCAAGTGGTCCTAGGGTGACTTGTGCAAGCACACCTGCATTGCCTTTTTGCTAGTATCCCTTAGAGCCGTAGGGTTCTACAAATACAAATGGTCACGAGTGAACGGCTTTGGGAGAGAGAGAAGCAACAGGTTGACATTTGTTGATTGGTGGCCAAGTCAATTAGTTGAGACACTTTGCTAGTGAAGGCAGTGAGCCCATTGACACCGCGCAGATTGTAGCACCTGATGGGAGCACTAAGCACCACACCTGGTCTGGTGCCATTCTTGCAGACAGCATGACGCTTCCATTGAGAACATTCCGAGCGTGCCAGAATGCCAGCGCGATTGCTACTACTGCTTTAGCTCTAGCTTTAGTACCGGCTACTGGTCTGATTGGTGATCCAAAAAGCTGGCAGCAACTGTCACCGGTATTTTGGTGAAAGGATGACGATGTGAGCTTGAGTGCAAAGACCACCGAGTAAATGGTTGTACAAAGTGGGCGCATGCGCGTGGCGTGCCCGTGCGCGCTTGGTGGGTCGGCCCGAGCGCAGCACGGCGCGCACTCCGCCTCTTTGCAGTGTGATTCGAGGTCTAGTGGGTGAGCGGTACTAGTGGTGTCCTGTGCTCAGCTCTGGAGGAGCACTGGGTACTCGAGGCTCGAGCAGCATGGTGACCAGCGCGCTCCACTCTCACTGAGTGTGCCAACCAGCCCCGGTACGGTCCCAACCAATGGAGAGAGCGCGGCAAGCCATCACTGCTTCGCGCTAGTTTTCAACCCCATGGATTGTATAAATTGATCACTCCGTGTGGATAAGGACCTTACTAGGGCCGCGCACCGCTTTCATCTTCGTTCTTGTTGTGGACTTGTGTTACTGTATCGAATTTGTGTGCTCACTAATGTGCATCATGCATTCATTTCCACTAATTATTGCACATCCCACAAATTGATCTCAGTGTTAATTTTTTTACTCTACACGAATTGTGTGACATTGTTACTTGTATATGCTTTCAAGTTTTGTAACTTATGTCTTACTCGTGCTTATTCAATTTGATTCATTACTATATGATCGCCATGTTGTGCCACTCTAACTCATCTCGTCTCTGTTCTATGTTTGTCATACTTCTCTCTTTGATTGTCATCTCTGCTGCTGATTCGAGAGAGTCTACAAACACAGTGAAATCTACAAGCAAACCAAAAAATTCAGATCTGTTAGCTTATAAAATGTATCCTGAAACAAGTACAGACGATGAAACCTTATTCCAAACATCATCCTCAGAACTAGCATCTAGTTTATTTGCTCAAAGTCGCGCTAGGCGAGGATCGAAAGTTCGTCGTCAGCATCGACACCGAAATCGACGGCCTATCTCCAAAGAAGATAGCAGAAGAGCTCTTGATTCTCTCGAACCTGAAAAGGTAGTGGTCTCTCCAATGTCATCACTACAGTTCAAGAAAAAGAAAGATTTCTGCAAGACTATTCCATATTTACAAACTATCAGCGAGAGCGGATGTGAGAGTAAAACTATCGAGAATGCATTTTGTTTCGGTGCATGCCACTCGTACTACGTGCCTGCAGAAGGCAACACCACAGTGCCTTACATCTCGTGTGCTTACTGCACCCCTCGGCGCTATCGTTGGAGCAATGTTTGGTTGCGATGTCCATTGCACCGAAGCCAGATGGAAGAGGATGATAATTCGGTTCGCACCGATGAGCTCTTCACACCAGACGGCGAGTCGAATGAGAGGACTATCTTCGCCTACCGACACAAGAGGATTCAAATCGTCTCTAAATGTCGCTGCCAGTCGGGCACTCCGTGAGCTCCTCTCCATGTTCACTACCCATTTCTATTCTAGTGACATCTCCTCTCAGTTGATTGTCACTCAAGCATTGCCATTGCTCCCTCGTTGCCTAAAACTTTGCTTTTATTTTGTGATCCTTTTTTATTTTATTTATATTTTTGAATGTCGATTTTTGTGTTGCTTGCACTTTTGATGCATCTTGAATGTATATATATATTTTGAATTATTACTTTATTATTATTATTTTGTTTGGTAAATTTATATATTTTTGTTATTATTTTTTTTAAATCATTGTTCACAATGAATATTTATTATTGCTTAAAATGCATTTATTGTACATCACCACCATCGTTTTATCATTGCTTGTAATTAAAAGTTTTTAAACGAATTCTTGTTGGAGTTAGAGATTGATGTGTTGGTTATAAATGTGGTGGGTAGTGTTAACAGGTGAGAATGTTCTCCACTAGTGCGCTACATGAAGCGTAGTTCGGCACACCGATAGAAGCCACTTGGCGTGGTGAGACTATGGTGAAGACCATCATCACGGGAACACTATCAGTATTATCTGATCGAGCGGGTCGATCAATGAACGTCTCTCGTCAGATTCTCACTCACTCCTTTCCACCGTCAAGTTTACTGATAAAATCTATTTGTTACTGTTCTCTCCTTTTCTCGATTTATGGTCGACACAGATAATTGACAAGCGTAACGAACATACTAATAGCGGTACAGAAGCGGACTCTTTATCGTCTGGTGTTTTTGCCGCCGCCAAGTCGATGATTACCGATGGCACCGTCTTGGCGTGTGTGTGTGTGTGCATTATTGTGTCTTCTCGCCCGGTGTCATGTGGTCTCGGTTCTGGTCGGCTAGTGTTGTTATCATTTGCTATACTGTCATCTTGATACTTCTGCCTGGTCATGTTATCGGCAATCGCCATCGGTGGTCACCACTAGACTCAATTCTCTCTGATGATTGTATGCGATGTCTCTGTGCGGTGTGTACTGCTTGGATACAGTCCAAAGCTTCCATTCTGACCAACTTACTCGTCACTTCAGGCCTCGTCAGAATGTAAGGTGAACTCTAGATGTCGTACGGTGGAGCCAGACAAATACTTTTGCGGTCCATACCGCATCACCGAGCACTACTGGCTTTGGGCCGGTCAACCCAGACCTCTCAACGTTTGGCCGGATAATCCTCTCGGTACTGTGTAGAATTTTTTCCACTACCATCTTTGTAATTGTTAAACTAAATTTTTATTATAACAGATTTTGAGTTGTGTGCTTTAGATTTAAATTGTTCAATCAATACAGTAAAAAGTTTTCTTAGAAAATACTTACTGCAATGCGACTGGCTCGAGAGAATGACTGAAGAAAGAATAAATGCAAAGGAAATGTGTGAGTTGATGGCACTAGTTCATTATCATACCATCTATGCTAGCATTGAAAGTGATCAACCAACAGATGAAGAATTTGAAGAAGAGGAAGAGGAGAGTGGCGACAAGGCACCAGTGTCCGGGATGGCACCGTGCCACCTCAATCTCAGCTCCATTTCGAGTCACATTGAGCAGTTGTATCAAAATGCTCCATCCACTCGGTCAGATGAAGGATACTGGGATCATTTTGTGCGGTGCTCAAGTTACTTTTTTGTATAGACAAAATTAAGCATTCAAGAAAAACAACGCCTTAATCGTTCGATTGGCCTTGATGCGCTAATGGTTTTGTTTGTATTTATCGCCAATACCGCCGCTTAATCAGAGAGTACATTATGAAAAAAAGATTTCTCGCAACGTAATACCCTAACAAACTCGTGATTAGTTCAAAGCATATAAGCTAGTGTGAGTGAGATGTTCTTAATCACTTGATGTGTCGCATTTATCACCATCAACGCACATCAGCTTTATTGGTCGTGTCTTTCGCTATCCACCCAAACATTGACATTTGTCTGACAACACTTGTTCTGCACCATTTGTACCTTAGTTTCGCTAGCTCCTTTCATTAGTCATGAAATTTCCTCGATTAGTAAAATCAACATTGTTCCCAGCTCGAGTGCTGCGGACTCGAGTGCCATCGGGTGCAAATCATTTTGGAACCAAGTGGAGCGTGAGATCGATTGTGTCACTGAGTGACCCTGGTGTGAGTTACGTCTATAATACCCCTCCATCCAACGCTGCACTCAGTCCCATCACCCTGGGACAGCTTTTGGAACGTGCTACGGAAAGCACACCTGACCGAATTGGTTTCATTGTGGCACACCAACAGATTTCGAAAACTTACCGTGAGTTTAACGCCGATGTGAGTCATTTTGAAACGATGGTATTGAAGTGAGTCTCTCTAAATAGCTGCACTGTGCAGGTAGACCAATTGGCTAGAGCACTACACGCAATTGATTGTCGACGCGGTGACACCGTGGGCATCTGGGCCGTCAACTCTTACCAATGGCTCCTCACTCAATTTGCCACCGCCAAGTTGGGTGCAATTTTGGTCACCGTCAACCCAGGCTACAAGGAAAAGGAACTGCTTGCATGTGTCAATCTAGTGGGTCTCAAAACCTTAATCACTAATCAACATTTTAAAACATCCAATTATTGCCGCGTTTTGCAAAATATTTCTCCAGAACTGATGAAAAACGCGGAAAGCCATCGAGTTCATTCCAAAGAGTTAGTTTCTAATTAGTGTTACTAATATTTAATAATTTGAAAAAATTCTCTTCTTGTTCTTGTTTAGGTTGCCAACACTGAAAAACTTAATTGTTCTAGATGAAGATGAAGAAATTGCGCCATCCAATGTAATTCGTTTCTCTGAGTTGATGCAAAAAGGTCAGGGCAGTACGCCATTGTCTCAACTGATAGCACCCGAGGATCAAACCTACTTTGACGATGTAATCAACGTTCAGTTTACATCGGGTACAACGGGTCTTCCAAAAGGAGCCATGCTCACGCACCATAATATGATCCAGAACGTGCAGTTCATTTCAGCTCGTATTTTTGATGGTTTTACCGAAGAAGGACAAGAGCCAGCAGTGGTCTGCACGCCAAACCCAATGTATCACTGCTTTGGCTGTGTAGTGGGCTCCGCTTCTTCAGTCTATGTCAACGGAACTTTCGTATTACCCGCTCCCATATTTAACCCGCAATCGACACTGGCCGCTATCGAGCAATATAGGTTTGAACATACCACCACGAACAACGCGAGGACAACTCAAAACGTATTATGTTTCTCCGATAGGTGTAATTTACTTTACGGCACCCCAACCATGTGGTCTGACATATTACAAGTGGGCGTCGACAAGTACAACACTACTTCCCTGAAGCGAGGTAAGAGCGAGGCGGCTCAGTCACTGGCCACGGGCCATATCTTCTTTTGTTTCGATTGATTACACAAACTAGCTCATTGCTTGCGGCGCGCTTTATAGTGTCTCTGCCAGGTGCCACTTGGCCACTGGTCACTTGCCCGAGGTGGTCACTGATTGTCCTCCGTCTTTTCTAGGTGTGATGTCAGGGGCTTCATGTCCTCCGGTATTGATCAAGAAGCTTCTCAAAGCCATACCGTCAATGCAACACATTTTGGTAAGTGCAGTACTAATTCAATTAGTGAAAGTTCGAAAATGGTTTGAGTGTAGTGAATGGGTCTGTGATGGTTGGTTAACTGCTTTTCACCATGACCGAGAGTATATCGTTGAAGAGGCGAGCAGTGAGCACAAATCTTCTCGGGTTGCACTTTCTCTGCTCCTACCTCCTTCTCTTCGTCTTTCCCCTCTTTGACATAGTGATTTTCTTGCCCACTCACTTTGATTGGCCACGTGCCGAGTATCTATTTGCTGTAATTCTCGGTCTCACCACCGCCGCACTGACTACTTTCTCTTATGCTGACATCTACTCTACCGAAGTTTATCTTCTGCGCGAGTTTCGTGTCATATGCTTTTCTGCTCGAGTTTTGTTTGGATTCTCTTTATCAGAGATTGTCATGCTAGTCCTCCAAATTTCGTTTATTCTCTACACTTGGCCTTACGTTTGCAAAAATTTTCGCTATGTTAAATATAGTATTTTGTGGGGATCTAACATGATTGAGAAAATGGCTAAAGCTTCGGATAAAAACAATAACACCATTAGCCTAGATGTTCTCGGTTTGGATAATACTATCGAAATGGACGCATTGATGCTTTTAGTGGCTCAAACGTGTCGTCTAATTTGTATTGAAATGAAGATGCTCTTTGCACGCTCGATTCGAGTAGAAACGTGTCGTCGCAACGTTCACCTCGCCCTCAAGTATCGCATTGCACTGCCACCCAATTGTGCCATACCCTACTATCGACGCAAATTCCGCCAGAGCTATCAAACTGATTGATTTGTCGCACCATCTAGATCCCATACGGCACTACCGAGACAAGTCCAGTAGCAACCTTAACTTCGATTCATGACGACCCTTTGCACCAGCTTGAGTCTACAGGACTGCCATTGCCTGGAGTAGAGATTAAGATAATCGATACACAGACAGGCAAAGTTGTGCCCAGAGGACAGCGAGGCGAAGTGTGTATTCGTGGCCACGGAACTTTTCCCGGCTACTTCAACCAGCCTGAAAAAACACGAGAAATAGTGGATTCGAACTACTGGTATCATACAGGGTAAGTTCTGTATATGTGTATATCTGTTCTGTATATCTAAAAAAATATGTTTGTTTTCAATGACAGAGACATCGGACAGCTTGACACTAAGGGCTATCTCAGCATTAGTGGTAGGATCAAAGAAATGATTATTCGCGGCGGCGAGAACATTTATCCACGTGAAATTGAAGACTTTCTTCTAATGAAGTCTGAAATAGAAGATGTCCATGTAAGCTTGAAATTTTGAAAAATAATGGTTTGATTATAATAATAATTATGACATACGGACAACAGGTAGTTGGTATACCAGACGAGCGCTTGGGCGAGGACTTGGCTGCCTATGTCAAAGTGAAAAAAGATGCTACTCTCAACGTTGATGATTTGCAAACATTCCTAAAGGACAAGGTGAAAGACTATTAAAGTTTTGCTGATTTGGTGCTTTAATACTATTCTCGTGCAGATAAGTCATTTTAAGGTTCCGAAACATATTATTTTTGTTGACGACTTCCCACGAACCATCACCGGCAAAGTGCGCAAAGTGGAACTCAAAGAAATAGCACGAAAACAATTTGAAAAGAAATGAGTACTTTATTGAACTGACGTGAACATATGAACAAATAAAAATTTAGGGTGTAATACTTAATAATAATAATAATAATATATGTTTACTTTTTAAGGAATCTTTTTTGTATATCTTCTATAGAGGTGTTCTTAGTTTCGGGCACAAAAAAATAAGTATAAACAATTGAAGCAGCAGAGAATCCCGCAAAGAGCCAATAAGTGCCTTGCTTTGTCAATGTATGACTCATTTGTTCAAACTCTTTAGTAATGAGAAATGATGAGATCCAGTTGGTAGAGGCACCTATAGCAGCCACCATGCTCATTGCTTCGTTTGGCGTAATCTCACCCACGAGTAGCCACGGAATTGGCCCATAGCCAAATGAAAAAGACATTACGAATACTATGAGACAGGCAACCGGAATCCAACCATTTTCTGGATAAATTTTAAAGTAGTATAGACCCATTATTGCAAGTGTAACTAGATGTCCCACGCCAGATATGATGAGCAACATCTTGCGTCCAAACTTGTCCATAAAGATGGCAGCAGAAATAGTTGCGATTACTTGGGCTATGTCTACTAAGATTGAAGCCAATTGCGAATCAATCGAGCTTCCAGAATCTTGAAAGATATTAACCAAGTAAAACAAAACTGCATTAATGCCAGAAAACTGCTGAAAGATCATCAATAATATTGTGATGATGACTGGGTTGTAAATATCGGGTCGTTTGAAAAGTGAAAGTCCTCCAGAATTGCCTGAGTTGAGCATTTCATTCATCTCAATACGATCTTGCAACTCACTCATTTCTGCTTCCACATCGCTTTTGGCATTGCGCAATTTACGTAGCGCGCTGAGAGCGCCTTTCTTGTCGCCACGCTCAATCAGACGAATAGGTGACTCAGGTGCGAAGAACATACCCACTGCACCAAACACTACAGGAACCATGGTAACGATGCTCAGTTGTTTCCAGGTAAGGAAAGTGCCAAAACAGCCCACGTAGAGAATGCCCACCACTACCATCACTTGAAAGCAACTGCCAAGGAAGCCTCGAGTTTTTGGTGTCACTATCTCCGAGACATATCCCGGTGCCACACTGCTTACAATGCCTGCAGTGAAGCCAGTAATGCTGCGACCCACAATCACAACAAGGAAAGAGTTGGCAAAACTAGAGAAGATCAATATGACAATGGTCATCCTCACTATTGGCTTTTCAAGCAACATTACCTTATGAGCGCCCAACCGAGAGTAAAGGGTAAGGCTAGCAAAATGAGAGACCAACGACGTCCAAACCAACTGATGATGAAGCTACTGGCAAAACATCCAGCCAATGCTGCAAGGTTGATACAACTGCCAATCCAAGATTTGTAGTTTTGATCGTCATCGTTATTAGGATGCAAGCGAGGACTGCTACTCTCCTCGGCCATGCTGGCTAATGCAGGAGAACTCCAAGCTGAAAGTATTGGAGATACACAATTAGGTTCTGTGATACAGTAACGTGTCCACTCTCTGGTAACACCTACCCAGCACACAGCCCATGCTCATGGCACTGCATAGTGCCGAAAAAGTATGAATGTACATAGAAAGCGATGCTTCTCTTTGGTCCATGATGAGTAAAAGAATGAAACCTCTCTAAGTATACAAATAATGCATCACACTGTGATGCTGGTTTGAGTGATGATCGGCACGCCAAATACAATTAAATATCATCGGCTTTATTAGTCAACAATCACTACCTGATAGCTATGGAAGTAATAACTTCAATATTGATGAGATAAGTATAGTCGCTTTATATATTTGTTTTAAAAGTTAGTTGTAATTAGGAGTGCTAATGGCGCCCGGACTCAGACGAGACCACTGTGCATGCACATGGCACACGTGTGATTAGCCTACCACCCTTTTAGCTTAACACTCTATCATCAATTGACAATCAAGGTTGTTTATATTTGCGTGTGCATAGCGATATTGTCACATTATTTCTATTTGATTTATTTATTTGGCATTCTAAAATACTATGTATCTTAAATGTTTTACATATTTTACATAGTTGTAGCACTTGCAACGACAGATAAAAGCGACACAGCAACACCATGTTACTTAATGATTTCTCATTATTTGAAATTGTGCAAACTATGATTTAATGGTCACAACCGTAGTCGTTGATCAAGTATTAAAAAATACATTTTTTGTAACGGCAAACTTTGATCTAAAGCACCATAAGCAACTAATGGCTATGACAGAGGTTAATTTAACGTAATTTCAATTCAACCCTTACACCTCTGACGAAATCAATTAATCAATCGAGTGCATTTAAGTGCATTAATCATAACCCACTCACCTCGAGATTATTTAATCACCAATTTCTCGAGTCCGGCTGATAATGAGACTTGAAATGTATAAATCAAAACTAATTATATCCAGTTGCGCAATGTAATCACTTATAAAATTTGATAAATAATTAATTAATTGGCATATAGTTAGTTTATTTATCAAAAACATTGATGAGATCATCATATGGTGTGAGTATATCTTTTCCGTATGATAAAGTTCCGCCATGAGGCAAGAGAATGTTGAACATTTCAAATGACTGTAGAATAGTCGTTCTCTGGCTTGTTCTCCTGGTTGTTGATGCCTTGCCGAGCTCGGATTTCGGCCAACTGTTCGTCCTCCACCAAAAACTGCATCAATGACTCGGGAGCGTAGTACTCACTTCCAGGTGAACCGTCATTCCGGTTCATGTCTTGACAAAAGCACAAGAACATAGCATCGATCACCATTTCGTATACTGAGAGCAGACAATGAGCAATCCAAAAGGCAAAAAGAGTCATCAAAATAACCGGTACTGTCCAGTAGTGAAGAAAAGGATTGGCCTGTGTTGGCAACGTGTTAATCGTTGAAAAACTCATTGACAAAATCAATATCATACCCGAACGAGGAAAACTCCCACAATAGCGGTGAGTGCAGCTACCATGAGCTTTCCCAAGAAAAGTATAAAGTCGCCTATTGAGTTAATGGCTGCCACACGGATTGCATTGGAGACCATGGCTTGAAAGGCGAGTCGAGCACTGGTGCAAAAAGGGGTCTGTTCAATCACCACCACGGTGTAAGCGTTTCGAGTGAGGTAGGCAAGAAAGCGTTCTACCACCCAAAGACAGCACGAACAAGCCTCCAAAGCAGTCTTAGCCAACCGACTGTTCTCGTATTGACGCAATCGAGAAGTCACTTGTTGAATGATAAGTCGAGGCAATTTGAACAGTGTGATCAAGAAGGAACCTAGTGCTACAGAGCCCATGTGCCGACAAAACAAGTCTCGAATTGCACCCAGAATAGGAGAGTTGAGTGAGTTGCGATCTCGCGAAAAGTACCACGACGATACAGCTCCAGCAATTACAATCTGCTGACACGACAGGATGAACTCGGAGATCCAGATCAGTGCGATCACCAAGTACCACCACGTGTATTGAATCCATGAGTCGTCTTTATAGCTAATCAACGTGTAGCGTGAAGTATGAACATTCAATCGCACTTCGTCTGTACGATCAGTAATGTTGCTCTATAATGTGCACATCACATTATATAATTACATTATAAATATGCTTTCAAAAAAACTAACCTGAAGATATCGATGTTCTCTCGAAGCGTAGTTGGCGGTGCAAAGAGCCAGCATTGTCCAGAACCAAAATACAAGAAAACAAATCAAGGCACACAGTGTCCAGAGTGGTTGAATCAAGAGAAAGGGCATTGAGCGAATGCAGGCAGCCGTCTCGTGGAACAGTGCTACCACAAATTGTACGTGAGATCGCATGCTTGAAGCTGCATACAGTATGACAATAGTCAGAACGGTGCATATGATGGAAATAGTCAATAAAATAGACTCATTCTCCGAGTCTTCAGGTAAAATAAAGGAGAATTTCTCGCTGAGTGTCTGCAATCGATATCGGGTGTCGACATAAGCCCACCAAAAAACGATTGTAAGCACTAAACATAAGAAAAAAGCGTCAATAATGAAAGCATAAAGTTGTGAGAACAAGTGTAAGATGACACTTACGAATAAGAAAGACTGAGATCAAAACCAGGATGACCCAAGAAGCGACGAAAGCTACAAAGTGTATGACAAATGCAGAAAGAAAACTAGCAACAATGGCAACCACGGCCATAATCATCATTTCGTTGTATGAGTTCATCACATCACTAAAGATCTTTTTAAGAGGCACATAGCTTGAGAGAAACTCGTAGAAAGAATGACCAAAAGCCACTCCAGTGGTGACTGCCACTTCCGGCACGCAGTGATACAACATACGACGCCTGCAACAGCAGTGATTAGCAAACATTGAGTGCAGCTCGTCAATATGAACTCACGTGGGTCCCACAGGCAGCTCGGGACAAAGACCATTCTCATCAACTAGATTTTTCACCGTGGAAAAGCTGGAATTTGGATCTCGTGTCATCAAAGCAGCACGAAAAGATGAGGGTGGACCGGCGCTGAATCCGTAGTCGTAGCGACACAATGATGAATTTGTGCGCGTCCAGAATGAATAAATATCAGCCATATAAACCATGCGTCGGTCAGGACACTTGTGGACACAAATCTTAATTGAATTCTCTGGATCTTCTTGTTTAAGATGAAACAAATATCTGAAAGCAATTTTTTCACATCTATCTTTAAATTGGGTAACTTATAACTTACGGTCGTTTAGTCAAATCTTGACCAGATAGAGGAAAATTATCGATAGGGTCATTCTTGTAGCCACAAACATTACCAAAAGAATCTGACCCATGAATCATCCGCAAGGGATTTCCCAACACATATACATAAGCTGATATAAATGTCAAACCAAGACAAAATCCAAGGAAGAATATTAGAAAAGTAAAGTCGGTACATTTATTGCTTTTCACTGGGCCCCTATCCTGAACATCTTGAACCTTAAATAAAGTAATAATTTATTTAGCTCAAAGGTTAATTTTACACAAAAAGCAAACCTCGTTAGAAAAGCAACAAAGAGCCATTCTAGAAGTATTCTCTTTATAGGTGAACCGTAAAGAGAAGAGTTGAGCGTGCAACTTGTCAGTAGATGAATAAAATCCAATTCAACTACTTGCACGATTGTGTCATTGTTCTGTATTAAAGATGATGAGAGTAAAAAGTATATATTTTGTTAGACAGGTGTTGCGATAAAGACAAACTGAAATTAAGGACTCTGTTGGTGTGCTGGAAATATTCGTACTTGTCGCGGGCCGGAGTTGCAATTAATGGAGTCGTAGTGGCAGCACAGACAGATAGTTGCTTTCTGCCGACAACACAAGTCGTGAATCGATAGTGAGGCAATCGACCCGACTCGTCACAGAACATAGGGTACCACTCTTGAGACAACAAATTCATACAACCAAACCACAGGAGACGAGCATGCCTCTACGCACTAAGCCAGTGAGAAGAGAGATAAAGCCTCACGGCACATTAGCAAGTGGACAAGTGGACAACCGATTCTGGACGTCAAATGGCATGGCCCGAGGCGAAGCATGGCTAACGACAAGCCTACGATCGTGTGGAATGTGCGCGAGATGACAAACAAAGGCACATGGCTAGTGTGGCACTTGGCGCGCTACTCGCCATCGCGTAGCTGCATAGGTCGGTCAGCGAGCACGCACTTGCAACTTTCCCTACTGCAGCCTATGGCCAACGACCCTCTCGCCACAGCACGCACCCTCCTCTCTCTCCCTCTCACAGCTCTGACCATCCATAGTAAAGATGTCCTGTCATCTGTGAAGTGATTGGTGGCGAGAGTTAGCTCAGAGGGGGCGGTAGTGATCATCTCGCTAATGGACCTCGTTCACTAGCTAATCTGTGGAAGCTCGATCGATCGATTGCGCCATCACTGGGTAACCCAACACTATGCGCACACAACAGAGCACATGATCAGCGCAGATCAGTGCAACAAAAGCTGCTGCTCGACTAGAACCCGTGAGCTTTTGTAAAATGTTAAGTCCGAAATGTAAATGAAGTATTTAGCGGTGTAAGAGGAAATTTTTGGTGGTCAAATCGTATGGCAATGATGTTGGTTAGAATATTGGTGCATAGATTGCTTAGGTTTTTGGTCATTCTGCCCTTATTTAGCTTAGGTCCGATTTGTAAAAGTCACAATACGTTGCATAGTGGTAAATTAATCAAATTAAAAGCTCGTTGAATTGTAAACTGGCAGTAATTGTTAGCGGTAATAATTACTTTTGTAAAAAAGAACACGTCTTGTAAGTTGGGTTCGCTGAGCTTTTCGGTCTTTGGGAAAAAAAGAGACTTTGAGTGAGTTTTTAGGGAAACTTTTGATGGCAATTGACTGAGAATGAAGTAAGGAAGAGATTTGGTGTTGAAAAAAACAGATTCAAAGATGGGTCTTTTCCGGTCTTA
>DVQH01000338.1:0-28360 GCA_018231625.1 Papilio phestus
ACAATGGCTTGGTGTGAAAAGTGAAGCAAGTAAAACTTGAGGCAATACTGTAATATGGATTATTTGTCGATAAGAGGCAGATCAGAAATAGCGCA
Organism: Papilio phestus; assembly: GCA_018231625.1. Taxonomy (NCBI): domain Eukaryota; kingdom Metazoa; phylum Arthropoda; class Insecta; order Lepidoptera; family Papilionidae; genus Papilio; species Papilio phestus. The sequence continues at coordinate 96 of DVQH01000338.1, forward strand.
ACAAATCGTTCCAATGCACAGTAATTCAGAAGATGTTCAACAGAATGGTTCCCACCCATGGAGACCGTGAAAGTGGCTTGTGAGCGGAGCAGTGCAACTGAATAGAGCTATGTACGTTCCCATGCTTTCACACTTTCATCTCACTTCTCTGTGCCGCTACCTAGTATCGATCTGGAAGCGGCTTTGGCACTCGCCAAATTGGTCTACATGTTGGTGTTGTCAGCGACACTGAAATTACTTGTCATTTCATCTAATCATCTACTTAAGTAATAGCACTTATTTGCGATTACATTGCATACCATGTTGTGGGTTACTGAATTACTGCCATTGGGAAACATAGTCAAATCTTATGGTTGGAGTTGGTTGGAACAATTTGAACCATAGTTTTGCCAGTACTTACAATTAGACCTGTAATAATGATGATGAGGAAATAGATGACCACTACGGTATAGTCAAAGCCATCCAACTGGTCTGTTTTTGTGTCCATTGACCTCGCTTGGTTGGAAGACCGCATATTGTTCATGAGGTATGCGTGGTTGGTTTGATATGAATCTTGAGAAGTCATTGTGGCATTGATAATGTTGATAATGGAATTTGATTTGTACCAATTATGAGTCTGAGTTTTAGAGTATACTCAATATGCAGTTGTGAAGTCAAATGTTAAGTGCGACAACCAGTCAACAATTTGAGTTGGTCAGCGGTCAATTAGTGATTGACACAAACAGTGAAGTCTCTTATTAAGTACTGAAAATGTGCATAGAGAAATTCGGGGCACGTTGAACAAGTGCTTCTACGCTAAGAGCAGTCCGCGATTGTTGCTGAAGATTTGGATTAGGTGAAGCTGTCGGTTAGGGCAAAGATGTGCGCCACTTGGTGGGTCAAAAGGTGCCTCTCAGTGAGAGTGATGAGGAGAGGAATCGATTCCTCGATTCGATGCTGCCGCGCCGCGTCCCACTGGCTTCATTTTTAAATGTCTCTCTGTGTGGATCGCGAACCGTGGCAGTAGCAAAGAGGAGTGGTGGTGGTGAGTCGAATGTGCCACTGAGCTCAACTCAGTCAACTATGCTGCACACCGTCACGCCACCACCTTTGGCTGGACCACTTCTAGGTCTACCTCTACACTCTACACTTCCTACATCACTGTCTATTTCATCTTCTCTCACTTTTTCCCATCTTTGTGGCACATTCATCATTCTTCTAAATGTTTAATCATATTGCAAAGTGAAACATTTGATCAAATCAATTCTTTTGTAAAATCTGACCAAATCAAAGTCAAGTTTTTGAATCATGATTTTACTACGACAATTTTGACGTTTCGAGAAAAGATTTGTTGATAAGGAAAGTTGCATTTACAGGCTATAGTCAGATGTTATCATTGATGCGTATTTTTTATTGCCTCTAATTAAGCCATTAGTATTCTTTTCCGTCCATTCTCACACTTTTTACAATGAAAATACGTCATGCACGAATTACACGAGATAAACTTCCACTATCATTTTATTTAGTCATTAAATTTCAAAAAATCATGGTTAAAATGAAAAAGATGTTTTTGTAAGATGTAATTTTTCATGCTACAGCAACTTACATGAACGATTAATACTTAATTGTTGATAGAGATGGCATTATTTCCCAAAATATTTATTATTTGATATTAAAAAAATAATTTTTAAATTACAAAATTAAAGATTTTTATTTATGAGTATGTTATATTTCTTTAGTTTTTGCTTTGTATTTGTATTTTAAGAATAGAATAATTTCTGGAAGTTATTCTATATCATATTTATGAGGTGACACTCAATTTATGATGACAGTTTACAATCAAGGTTTTTTCTTAAACATGTTCATTTTGTGTGTCAACTGTATGAATAAATAAAATATAAGAATTATAAGAAATGGAAAAAATAAGCTAACCCCGGCATGCAAAAAAGCACGTGGCACAAAGTAGTGATTACACAGTTTGTGGAGGTGCCACAAGTTTACAACCTCCAAGCAGACGGCAGTTTGTGCAAAGGACAACATTGGTCAGGTTTACCAGCTGTGGTTTCTCAGTGTCTGGTAAGATGCCGCTTACCGAGAAGATCCAGTTGCCCACTTTTGAAGAACTTGACGTGCAAGATGTTAATATCTCACAACCCGTTCTTCTCTCCACTGGAGTTTATTTTGGCCAATACTGCGATCAACAATCAAAGGTTTTGTTGATTTTTAGTAACGTGTAATTGGTTTTTCAATTTATTATTATTATTATTTTACTTAAGGAGTATATGTTATGCCGTTTAGAGGAGAAAGATCCTAGAAAATGTTTGAACGAAGGCAAAGCAGTGACAATGTGCGGCCATGAGTTTTTTCGCAAGGTTGGCCAAACATGCAAAGAAGAGGTAGAGAGAATGGCGAAGTGTGTTGAGTTTACCAGCGCAGGAACCATGTTCCGCTAGTAAGTACTAGTAATCATTTTTTAAGCTATTTGTTAATTAGTATTGTTTAGTTGCAATAAGGAGAAAAAACTAGTACAGCTATGCATGGAAGAGAAGTTGGGAATCAAGAAGCCTCCTTTTGGATATTTTACCCAACTTCGTGTTCATGAGACCACAAGACCTAAGCCCAAGTCATTTGCCACCGAGTTCAAGGATCCAACCATTGGAGTGCCTGATGATTTTGAAGAGAAAATCAAAAAGCTTGGCGAGAGAACCTACAACCATCGGGCTGGTTTGCTTTAAAACCCATACTGTGCTTACAAGTTAGTGTTTAGAATTGATAATGTACAAAAGTTTGAATTACATTTATTATATAAGAGACGTTTTTAAGGAAAAAATGAAGTGATTGTCAGAATTGGTTATGGAGAGAGATGGCATTGAGTGGCCATGGAGAAATGTCTCAGTCGGTCAGGTGGCAATGGGAGGATCAGACAATGCAGTCGAGGTTGCTCATCAGAATCATGGTGTGTACATCGTCGAAGACACGCTTGATGTTGTTGGTATCGGTGGCAGTGGTGAAGTGCGAGAAGCACTCTCGTTTCACCTTGTAGTTGTCATTGGCCACGTACTGCGATGAGGTGTTGCGTCGATTGTCGCGACGCTTCTTGGTGATCTCCAAGAATTTATCACGGATAAAACACCGGGCTCGGGTGTACTCATCATTTGGATCTGCTTCTTTGCTTGTCACTTTATAATCTTTATACTCAGGAAAGTAGTTTTCAATTTTAGAGCCTCGCTCGATTTTTTCCTTCAAAATATCTTGCTTGTTGAGAAATAGAATGAAGCCTGTGTTAATGAGATATTTGCTAAACCACACATCTTCAAAGAGTTCAAGACTTTCTTGCAGTCGATTTTTGGTGCCATCCTCGCGTAATTTAGTATCAAAGCCTGATGAGTCGATGACGAAGAGGATGGCGGTGATGCCGTCAAAGACCTGAATCCACTTTCGCCTTTCCCCTCGCTGCCCACCCACATCAAACATCCTAGGTGACAATTGCGGCAATGGTTAGTGATCGTTATACCTCAAGACTGGTTTCTTACCAGAAAGGTTGATAACCACCACCATACTGCTTGGGCACTTTTACCTCAAACTCAATCTTTTGAATCTCACTAGTACGTTTTCGACTTCGAAGTATATCCTGGTCTGTAGGTGTGTAGTCAGACTTTTTAATCTCATCAATTTTGTCTAGAAAACTAAAAGGACATAAGAGTTATCAATATGAATAGAAACAGTACAGGGTTTTGGCGTAATTACTATTTAGCTGAATCAATTAAGAAAAATTCGTTAGCACGTAAGTAGCAGTTTTGTATGCCGTGATCAGACCAGAGGTTTTTGACGTGCTCGAAGAACTCTGAGGGAAAGTCGTAGGATTTCATGATGGCTACATCTAACTTTTTGATGAAATCTAAGCTCTTTTGGTTGTCATCATTCTCCAGGCTCACTGGCGGCTTGAGATAGTCCATGTTGCTAGTCAATTCCTATGGGGAGTACAAATCAAATGTGAATTCTAAATGGGTCAAACGAGCCTAAGGGATAAATTTTTAAATTGGAACACGTTGGGACTTGTTATTAAAAATAAATAGTTAAGTCTCTAAAATAGGAAGATAGAAAAAATTCCGCTTAATTAGCTTAAATTTATAAAATAATAAAAATCGTTGACTTATGGACAGGTCTTTTAGAACCGATGAGTGCCTTCTACTGATAAGTAGACGCCTCACCTTGATTGAGTCAAACACGTTCTCTTTGATCTCTTTGGTCTTCTCCTGCCTCTCTTCGCTAGAGAAGCCCTGTATGTGGAGAATCTTCATCTGCTTGATAATGGTAGTCTTGCCACTCTCGCCGGCACCTGCATCAAATGATAGAGAGAAAGTGTAAGCAACTGGTGGGTGAGACTGGTGAAGAGTGGAGCAAACTGTACCTATCAGAAGTAGTTGGATTACTTTGGATTCCTTTTTGTTCCACTGGTTGAGCTGTTTGTCAATCTGCTTGCTGGCACGCCGATTAGGGTCTACCTTGGAGCAAGGCAGACACGTGGCCATCATGAGGCTCTGGTTGAACTTGCTGAGTTGCTCGGCGAGGGAGAGACGTCTGGAGGGCGTCGAGAGTGTGGACTCTTGGCTGGCAGTGTCGGTGGCGTGGAGCGACTCGGCCACCGTCGACAACGAGCACTCATCGCCCACACTCGCTCCTGTGGCCGTCTGGCTCAGCATCACGTCCACCGGGACAGCCAAGTCAACACTGGCTCAGTGGCTATATCTCATGTAAATGAAACGACGTCAACGAGAACCAATGAGGAGTAGATCGACTTGACTCTAAACGATCACAGGTAGCACTAGCACTGGCAAAGGCACACAGATACTTGAATGTTATCAAAACAATGCGCTACTGCTGCTGCTTAGAAAGTGACTACTAATTCCCTAATCAAAACATTGTCATTACAAGTTGTGACCGAGATTATCTCGAAGAATGTAAGTCAGGTAACGCCGAGTGGCGCGTCAATTGGCAACAGTTGGTGCGGTCACACAGAGGAGAGGCACGGTAGCAGTCCACCCACCCGAGGACAGTCTCTTCCGCTAGATGACAGGTGGCTCGTGTTAGTATACACTTCCGCCCAACGATCCGTGGCACCGAGAACACGCTGTGTCGATGGTTGTCGCACCTCGCAATGCTGCTCACAGGTGGTGCCAACTCTGGTCTAGTATAGCTAATGGAAATGGCGCCCAGTGGAAACAGAAGACATCGCTTATCACTGCCAATTCTTAGATCATCACCATAAGGATGAGACTGTGCGCTCGAGCGGTGGTGGCAGAGTGCTGCGCCATTGACACTCCCTTCACAGGCACTTGCCTCACGCCACGGTCACCTCCGCACAGCCCATTGCTCCAGAGCTCACTCCAATAAAACCTTACCGGGCACCTACTGCAATGTCACTACCACTTAACACTTGATGCACCTGTCATAAGAAACCATCGATTGAAGTCCTCCCTCACTATTCATCCTTATGCCAGTCAGCCACTTATTCTCGCTCACCTTTTAAATCGAACTTTGATGGGCTATATCTATACTATATGTGCATACAAGATTGAATATTTTCAAATTACTTTCTTTAGTATATAAAAGCAACCTCCCAAGTAAATAGAGTTAATTGACTATAGTTATATTACCGCAAATAATAATTAATAAAGCAATCATATGTACAACACCCATCAATGAAAAACATAGTGTTTGTAGAGACTTATAATAATTACTTCTGAAGATCCCCTAAATTTTTTCTCGTGATTTCGTGTTTTTTATTAAAACTTATATATAAATGTAAACACTTAAGCGCTAATATTTGCCACCAATTTATAATCATTTATAAAATACTCTATAAAAGGTTTATAAAACAAAAATGTACCAAAATTAAAATTTTCCTCAATTAAATCTATTAAACTCGAACAATTTGTTGTAAACTCAAATATACAAATGATTTGGTAGGGCTAGATGACATGGTTAGCGTAAAAGAGACCATTTGATTTGTTCTCGGGCGGATTGCAACACTTGGGCCACGGTTTGCTCATTGAAAGATATATCATCCATCTTGGAGGAAACCTTTTGAACCACGGCCACCGGATCGGATTCTAAGAGAATTCTGCAAACACCACTTAAGTTTTATAGCATTTAATTAGTTTGTAGTGCTTACCCTCCGTCGCAGATTTCGTCAAGAGCTAAAATGACAACATCGAGATTGTCTAGAAGTGATTTCTTTTCGACATTCTTCTTAAGGATATGAGATAATGAGTCAAAGAGACAACTCATTACACTGGATAGAATGAGCTAGAATTCAAAATTAAGCGATAAAAATTAGGATATGTTGAAGTAATAACAAATGATATCACAAACCCCGTTCTCATTAGCACTGCCCATTACATAGAAGAACAGATCCACCGAGTTACGGTAGATGCAGGTGAAGCCATCAAGCATAATCACCTCGGCGTTGGCACGGTGAGTCTTATTGAACAGATTCCGCTCAAATGCCTTCTGTTCTTTGACCGAGGAGAACGCATCTGTGTAATACTAACAATTCGAGAATGTTGGTATTATTCAAATTTGGGTTATGATGACGTGGAGTACTTACTTTAGCAAAAATACGATTGCCATCGTTGTCGAGAATAGCAATTCCGTTGATTAAATATAAAGTTGGCTCCTAAAGTTCACACAACAAATTGGACTGATTAGTACTCACAAGTGGCAATCGGTTACGACGCTCACCAACAACGAAGATTCCATGGTGATCATATTGGGATTTCCGCAGCAGATCCTTTAAGATGTTAAATTAATCACTCAAGCTGTCACTTGCAGGTCAATATTATCTACACCAAAACACGATGTTAGTAGTGAGCAAAACAACACCGATGACGATCAACTGATGGCGGGTAGCAAAGACTTTAGTGATGACCAGGCAGTGATCACCGAGTGATGCATGAGGTAACTGGACAGACAACTCACAACATTGACACTTTCCACTGCCATCTAGTGAGCTGTGTCCTAACACAACCGTCAACATCATTTTTCTAACATCTGACGTGAAAAATCTTGACAACTTTTATTTTCTTTAATTTATATTTATTGTCACTGACCACTAACTTACCGTTATAGTTATGATCACATGACATATTTGTTGTCATCTGGATTTATTTATTTATTTATATTATATCAAATATATGTCAACAATTATAATAAAAATATTTATTGTAACACAAAACTAAAAAATATTGCTTAAATTGGAATAACCTAAAAATAGTAAACAAAAAATAAATAAATATATATATATATAATTTAGTAATAATGAATAATGATAATAAATGGAAACATTGCAAACAAATCAACAATCACGCAATGAGTGTGCTTGAATTATGAAAAAAATAAGTAAAGTATATGGCAAATGTAAACTGGTTCAGAAGATTGAATGGTAGAAGGATGGGCTGAAGGGGTGATTCAATCTTCTTGCGTGAAGAGAGCAAAGACGGAGAAGAAGAGAAAGACAACACCGCCGATGAGAGTGACGGTTCTCACGGAAATCATCTGAGCAATGAAGCGACCGCCGAGAACGGCAATGCCAGTGCAGATCAGATGCCCTCCCAGAGCACCGATCGTCACACCTATCACATCTTCACGGGCCGCCAAAATTATGGTGCTGATTTGAGATCGGTCTCCCCATTCGGCCAAAAATGTCATAGTGAACGTCTCTATGAAGACCAACGAGACGTAAGCCAAAAGCTTTCTCCTAATTCTCGTGGAGAGAGGCAACTTCTTAGGTGTTTTGATAATACCTGTCTCAGGATCTTCGGTGCAATGCACACTATCGTAATCTGCGTTTGATGTTTCTTTTTTCGTGATTGACTTTTGAACTTCTTCCATCTCTTCCTTGGAATCCTCGTCCGACATGGTATAACCTTCGTAAAGCATCTTCAAACCGAAGATGGCAAACAACAAAATAGAGCCATACTTGGTTACCACACGAGGAATAACTGTGGTGGCCATGCCCAGTATCACAGCTAGTGTATTCATCACAAAAATGGCAGACATTGCTGCTATGAATACAGTCAAACGAGGATGTCTCATTGCCATAATTGCAGCTATGAAAAAAGTTTTGTCCCCCAATTCGGACACGATAATGACCGAAAAGGAGGCAATGAAGCCATGGATGAAGCGTACCTCGTTGAGTCTAAACCACAAGCCATAGTCGGTTGGACTGGGATCGTCTGGGACCATTTGAGGAAAAGATGTTGTCAACATTTCAAATGGAACTTTTCAAATGAAAGCTAGGATGCAAAAAAACTCTTGATGAGCTGTCACTTTAAATCAAACTTTCATACGATAGACCCAAAAAAGTTACAAGATCAATAAGAGGATAAACTAAAATAGTCAGAATGATTTGATGGTGAAGAATAGTAAGAAAGAGAAGGCTGAGGACTGTGGTTACGATGCATATCAGTTATCAGTTATTTTATCAATCTGAACTATGCAACACGATTCGCCAACAGCACACGCACGGCTCACCGTATGAACAGACAACTCAACCACAGCAGAACCAACAACGTATGAACCAAGCCCTAGCAGAGCTTTACATCACATACCGGCATTCGCTCCCCTACGTACAAATTACATACCTACCAATTTTGAACCAACAATTAGCTATTTTTATCTGCTCCTATCAAATTCTGTGTAAAGAATTCCATAATTCTTTCGGAATTCTATCTATTTTTTTATAATGCTTAGACTATTTCTTATAGTCTTTAAGAATGCTCAAAAAAGTTTTAGCAAGAAATTCATATTATTTGAGCTAGATTTGCAATTGCGGATTCTCTATCCTCTTCGACCGTTTTTTTCCAATACAATTATTTTGTATTTATAAACAAGGCTTGCATTCTTTAATTTGCTTACATTCTATATAATTTTGAAAATCTAAAATGAAAAATAAGTAATTAAAGGTGATTAATTTAAGTCTGTTTTCTGATAACCAAATGATCAGAATGATTGAGAATTCCAATGGGAGACCTAGCAACACTTGAAGGATTGGCGGTAATCGCGCTAACAAAGTGCAAGTAAGATGCGTAAGCGAGGGCGGCGCGAGGCAGGCGCGAAAAGTTGACACGCCACCTGGTGTGCCTTCTCAAGTGTGGTGTGACTTGAGTAGTCACCAGATGGCGTGACTGGAGTGGGGTGCAGGCTTCACAGAGTAGGTGAGCACTGCTGCACACTCTCTTTGCCCCTCTCAGAGGCTCTCTCCACCGCTGTGTGTCTCTATCCGTGTGTGTGTGTGTCTGTGAACAAAAGGAGCGTACTCCATTCCGCTGAAGAGCTGACAAAAATGGCGAACGCTCAGTTGAAGAAGCGGGACGCCGGGCCAAACACCAAGTTTTTCGATAGTCCTGAGACGCTACCACTGTTTGACACAGTGCGTGCTTGGCTTGTGAAGAATTGCAAGAAGGTAGGTCGAGTGTCGCTTGGGACATTGGAGTGAACAAAGCTGCTTTCCTCATTTTTTTAACGCGTATGCCAGCCAAGTGTTGGCGCCCACTGCCTTTTTGGTGATCTTGCTCACTTTGTTTATCAGCTTTGAGAACCTTATTAGTTTGCTGTGATCATCGCCCCTCACTAGTTTATATGGTGTGCAACTGCAGCTATTTTTTCATAACAATGCGTTAATATTTATACATGAAAATGTCGATAATTGCATGACACTATTTAATCTGTTTTAATCACGCTCTTAATCTGTGAAATAATACTTGGTTTTTCTAGATTTTGCAAAACGAAATACCAAACGCAAAAGCTCTCGCACAATTAACAACACAACTAGTGCAGTTTCAAGAAGATAACTATGGAAAAACTGGTGCGAAACCGTTACAAACTCGTCTTCCGATACGATGTTTGATGGACTTTAAGCCTGGTGGTGGACTATGTCGAATATTTGAAGCACTTTACAAATACAAATTAGAGCAAGGATGGAGACGTTTCGACATTTTATCGCATTCAAGATTGGATCGAATTATCGAAATGTTTGTATCACTGGAGAAGACTCTTATGTCTCAAAAAGTCTTTACTGAGCCTAGTATATTTATTTTGCCTGACGTTGACAAGAATTTGGCATTAAAACTTAAAGAAATCATTAAACGTTTTAACGGCAAGAGTGTTGAGTCAGTTAGTGAAGCTACTCATATAATTTATTCTCCCGTTTCCAACTCAGAAAGCGACGAAGTGTATCGTGTAGTGTATAAACGCGAACGCAATTTGCTTGTCCATCTTTGCAACACTCCAGACAGCTACGATTCCTGGATTGTATCTGATACAGATATTGAACCAGAGCCTACACCTGACAGAGAAGGTCCGATTGAAGTGAGAGCCAATTGGCTACTTGATTCGGACGAATTTAACGAACTTATGAACGAGGAAGACTACGAAGTGGAAATTAGTCACCCTAATAAGCCTCATCAGTCGCGCCCAAAGTACACCATGGAGGAGTTGACATCAGAAGACAAGCAAAAGAAAAATACCAACAGCACTATGAAAAGCAAACGAAAACGCTCGCCGTCGCCTCAAACTGACAAAAAACGAAGCAGAGGCAAAGGTAGCGCTCGAAGTCCTGCACCAGTCAACAACAATTCAAACAAGAAAAAGTTGTTCAAAAACGAAGATGATTCGGAAGATTTGGTCAAAGATTTAGACGATCCGTCGCCTGAGATCATGCAAGAAATTAACTTGCGAGCTGTTTCAATAGGCAATCGAAACAGTAAAGACAATGAGAACAATCCCATCAAAGGTGGTATCATTTTGGATCTAGACACCAATGAGATTGAAGATGGCAAACACCCGAACTTGCACGTTGGGGAAAGCAAGGGCTCTGGTCCCGGCTCGCCAAGTCGATACAACAATTCCAATGGAACTTTGAGCAGATTCGACAAGGATGATGGTCAGGATGACAACGTAACTGAACAAGCAAACCACATCATCATCCCAAGTTATGCCTCTTGGTTTGACTACAACTGTATTCATGCAGTAGAAAGGCGTGGTTTGCCCGAGTTCTTCAATGGCCGCAACAAATCAAAGACACCCGAAGTTTACATCGCATATCGCAACTTTATGATAGACACGTACCGATTGAATCCAACCGAGTATTTGACAGTGACCGCTGTGCGACGAAACATCGCTGGCGATGTGTGTGCTATCATGCGCGTTCACGCTTTCCTCGAGCAGTGGGGTCTGGTGAACTACCAAGTGGATGCCGACATTCGTCCCACTCCGATGGGTCCACCCTCCACCAGCCACTTCCACGTTCTCGTTGATACTCCTTCTGGCTTGCAGCCACTTACTCCTGCTAGAGGACAGACTAGCCTCACTTCTTCACAGCAAATTCTGAATATGCCAAAGGAGAACGGACTGAAGAAAGATTCCATTGATAACAATAGCTTTGGCAATGAAAACTTTGGCTTGAAAATGGATCAGTATGCTAAAAAGAGTCCCTACTTTAAAAGTAAAGCTGCCGCCAATTTATCTCGTGAATGGACTGAGCAAGAAACACTATTGCTTCTGGAAGGTCTTGAACTGTACAAAGATGACTGGAACAAAGTCTGCGAGCACATTGGAAGTCGCACGCAAGACGAGTGCATATTGCACTTTTTACGCTTACCTATTGAAGATCCCTATCTCGACGATTCCAATGCTGCACTTGGCCCTTTGTCTTTTAACCCAATTCCATTTTCCAAGTCTGGAAATCCGGTCATGTCTACGGTTGCATTCTTAGCATCGGTTGTTGACCCTCGTATTGCTGCTTCAGCGGCTAAAGCTGCGATGGATGAGTTTGCTAAGATCAAAGATGAAGTTCCAGCGTCAATTATTGAAGCTCATGTCAAGAATGTAGAGGCTGCTGCTGCTAGTGATGGTGTGGTTAATCCCGAAGCTGGTATTGAAATGACTGGAATTGCTGGAACTCAAAAAGAATCTAATGAGAAGAATACTGAATCTGAAGATACCAACAAAAATAAAGAACCTTCTGATGTGAATGGAGAAGTTAAGCTTCCCGATATAAAACAAGAAAACACCGAAGAGTCTGGTTCAACGTCTGAACCGATGGAAGTGGACAAACCCAGTGAAGAAGCGAGTGAAAAGACGAAAGATGTTGAAGTGGAGACGGATGAAAATACTCCCCCCAATGAAGCCAAAAAGATTAAGCAAAAATCTTTAAGTGAAAAAGAGAAAAGTGTTATCAAGGAGTCCCAAATTTCAGTTGCTGCTGCAGCTGCGCTAAGCTCTGCTGCTGTCAAAGCTCGTCACTTAGCTGCGATTGAGGAACGCAAGATTAAATCGCTAGTGGCTCTTCTCGTTGAAACACAGATGAAGAAGCTTGAAATCAAGCTGCGGCATTTTGAAGAATTGGAAACGATGATGGAACGAGAGAAAGAAACGGTAGGTTTTGCTTTTAAATACAAAGTTTTATTTGTTGTTATATTACTTTACATTTTTATTAATAATTAACTAATAGTTGGAATATCAACGTCAACAACTGATGCAAGAGCGGCAACAGTTTCACATGGAACAGTTGAAGCAAGCCGAAGCTCGTGCTAGGTCTCAAGCCCAACAGCTGTTTTACCAACAACAGATGCAGCAACAACAATCAGAAAGGATACAGCAGCAAGCTCAGCTGACGAGTGGACCGAATGCCAGTGTTCTTCAGGCTCCTGCGTCTACTCCACTTCTACAATCAGGAGGCCCCCAACAAACAGTACCAGTGCCACCTCGCCCACCACAAGTGCAAGTCGCCCAACCAGTACCCATCTCTCAAACACCAGTCAATTACCCTCCACCACGTATGTCCTTTGCTATCAGATTCATTGAATCATTCGGAATGCTAATCTACTTTACTAAATATTGCAGCCAACCCAATGCCGGAAATGGCAGCTGCACCAGGTCAATCTGCACCGGTACCAATTACCAACATTCATCCAGGGATGATGCATTCGCAAGCTCCTTCACAAGGTCATCTTGCTCACCCGTCACCGCCTGCTGGTCACCAACCAATGCCTTCGCATCCCGAAACGTCTATTCCTCAAATACAAACCACTGTTCAACCACCTGGCAATGTTGCCATCAATTACCCATTAAACAGTAATAATTTAATATAATTCTTTAGTCTAGTGTTGAATAAATTAGCCTCTTTTTTGTACCACTTAGATAATCAAGTGCAAACGGTTGCACCACCAGCACCGCAGCAACCATCTCAACCGCTGCCAAGTAGCGAGGCGAGTTCAGCACCAACCGAATCGATTCCTGTGGCAAACCAGCAAATAGCACAAGGAAGCGAACAGTCACCTCCGGTTGTGTCTCAAGGACCACCTAACCCTCCAGCTCAGCCTGCTCCGCCGATGCAAGGGCCAGTGACACCAGGTCAGCCGGCGTCTCTCACTAATTCACCTGTTCCCACTCCGCCGACCAATTCAACTGTATGACCAAGAGGCATGGTAGTTGGCGGATTTTTTGCCACTTAAGAGACTGCGCCCACAGAAACATTCTGATTGACATATTTATTTCCCTATTGATTCATTTTGATTTTCCACTGCTTACTCGTTTGCGTCAATTTCTGTAAATAAGTGTGGCAGCAAGCATTAATTGATTGGAATATATCGCTTTTAGCAGATGCTTTCTGGACACCCCGATATACATAGTTTTCATATTAAATATATTATTATATTATATAACAAATATGTCTGTTAAATTTAGTGCTTTTAACAAGTAAATACTGATGGCGTTGATTCTCACTATAAGATGAATCCGACTGTCAAGTGTGGTGAGAAGTGTCTACAATCTTTGTAATTACCCTACTCGATGATGGAGGTTCATAAGTTGTTCCTTGACTTGTGGAGCGATGGAATCCAGATGTTCTATCCTACCTAAAACGAATCTTTCGAGCAGTATTGAAGTCTTCAGTCCATTTGTTTAATTCCTGGATCTGGACTATATTGGTCCATATTCTAAGTTTTGACACTCTGATTTAGTAAGCCTTTTTATTATGACCGATTTTTATGACATAATAAAAAAATAAACACACACGTGGCTAGCGTGCTTTGGAGCGGCTTGTCATAGTGGGGAGCGCTACACTAAATCACCTGCCAAATTCACAGCGAGATCAAAACTGATTGTTGAGCGTTCCACTGAGGAGATCTTTACCTACTCTCCATCCCTCACCCTTCAATAGTATTGAATGGACTAGTAACGCCAACATGTGTCAATATAAACGGATTTAACTTGGCAAAACAAAGAACAAATGAATGTAACAAGGTATGACATAGTGTAGGGTCACTCGGTTTGGGGTGGTGCTGATCAGCATGATATGATGGTGAGCAGTGCGCCAGCTCGGCTGTGCACATCACACATAAACCGCAGGGAGAGATCACAGCGCAAGCCCAACTCTCTTTGTCTGTTGCTGTCGCGGCGGTGTTTGGCTGCGTCGCACTCAATTGTGCTGTTTTGTTTGTGAGCCACACGCACAACTTGGTTCACTAGAGCAACCTTCACCCGACTTGAGCTGATTGAACCTAGCATGACAGTGTGGCGCGGCCTAAAACCCTCCACGGAATCATGTTTGGCGTGGTCGTTTATGCTGGTCAAGTGAGCAGTGTCACTGTCACCACACTTGCTCTGTTTTGTGTCCTCTTCTAACTCTAGCAACCGGGAGGTGTTTGATTTCTTTTTGGCTGGTCAGTGGCAAGTTACACTTTATCACAAGACTTTCCATTTTAGCATCAATTTGAAGCTTGGCACAAGGCTCACCAAGACCACTGTCACATCCACAGCGATTTATAGAAAGCAAGCCAAATCGACTTTGCTGTTTTGCATCGTTTGATTAGTTTACATTTCGACCAAATGTCGTGTTGGTGAAGACCAACTATGAAATCACTGACTTGTCTTTCAAACCCATCTTCAAAACGGGCGCCTCTAAAAGCTCAAAACCGAATAAAGGTTTCTCTTGATAAATATAATTTATATATATATATATATATATTGAATTTTTTGTTTAGACAATGCGTTATACTAAATAGTTATAATTGGATATGAAAGCACGTTGAGAAAAACAAATTGCTTATATTGTTATTTATTTATTATTGCATTTTTGTTTTTTTTTCATTGGTATATCAACATATTTTTGGATGTCAGTCAGTTGGTGAATGATATAATTCATATACACATAATAGTATTGTGGAGATTTCTTAAGGTGACAGCATTGGAAGGCTAATTTCAGTGAAAAATGATTTAGTTTCATCTTTATTTATACAATAATAACTTGTAGATTGTTTAGCCAAAAATGACATTTATTTTATTATTTGAAGTAGATCAGCAGTACAACCAGCAACAAGCGATAACCAATTGTGTTTGCCTGTTTCTTTTTTCCACCATTCTCTGATTGTACTTGTGTGTATCTAAGTTCTCCTATCAATCGATCCCTGGCACGCAAGCGATTTTGTTGCTCACCCTCGCTGCCTGTTTTTCATTCAATTTGCTCTGTGTTGTACTTTGCCATCCCAAGCGAACTCGTCTCTGGCATACTCAATTTTTCTCGCATTTCTTCTATCTCAGGCAATGTCTCAACACTGGCTAGCACACACAGTATGTGTCATTTGTTTCTATTTTATTTATTGATAGCTGCTTCTCTAGTTCACCTTTAGATGGCTAACAAAAGTGTATCAACTAGTTTTTTGTATTGAAAAAATATACTTTGAATCTGTACATTCATTGATACTATACTATGGATTATAGAATAGTAGACTTATTTCTTCGGTTGAACTAATTATTAATGTTTAACTTAAACAGCAGATCTTTAGATCGACCAATGGAAACAACGCGGGAAATGGAAACAACATGAGCAATGGAATTAGCGTTAACAACAACAATGGCATTGAAGATGACTCCCTCATCAATCGCAAGTTGCCCAAAGAGCTGTTGTTGCGTATCTTTTCCTACTTAGACGTAGTCACGCTATGCAGGTGTGCTCAAGTATCAAAGGTAGCTTCTTTTAAAGTTATGAATTTGCACAATTTTTATGCCAAATATATAACATTGTAGAGTTGGAATATTTTGGCACTTGATGGCAGCAACTGGCAAAAAGTCAACTTGTTTTTCTTTCAAAAAGACATTAAAGAGCCTGTAATTGAACATCTGTCCAAACGATGTGGGGGGTTTCTAAGGGATTTAAGCCTTAGAGGCTGCAAGTCAATCACCGACAGCGCTCTGCTGACATTTTCTCAAAACTGCAATAATATTGAGGAACTGGATCTTTTTGATTGCAAGCAAATTACTGATCTGTATGTATTGCCCAGTCTTTTCTATGTGTACTGATGATTATTCGTTTTGCAGAACATGTTCATATCTAAGTCAGAACTGCCCTGAACTCATTTGTTTGAATTTGGGATCTTGTAATGAAATTACAGATTTATCTTTGGAATACTTGAGGTATTTTAATGTTGCAATTTTTAATATATTAATAACAATACTAATTGCAGTAAAACCAATGAACCTTTTGTGGGATGCCACAAGTTGGAACACTTGAATATTTCGCACTGTGGAAAGATTACTCAAGAAGGAGTGAAGAATATTGCCAATAGTTGCCCTAAACTCGGTGCCTTTGTAAGCAAAATGTGCCCTAATATCAACGATGAGGCAATTATGACTTTGGCTACTAAGTGCAAAGATTTGCGCTCAGTCAACTTGCACGGTTGCAACAACATCACCGATGAATCTGTGCAAAGCCTAGCCACTAATTGTCCTAATTTGCGCTACCTGTGTGTGTCCAACTGTACCAACTTGACAGATGCTTCGCTGATATCATTGGGTCAGCATTGTCACCAGTTGGTCACTTTGGAGATGTCTGGTTGCACTCAGTTGACCGACAATGGCTTCCAACGATTAGCGCGAAGTTGCCACTCGCTAGAGAAGCTTGACCTCGAGGAATGTGTTTTGATCACGGATCACAGCCTATCACACCTTGCTTCCGGTTGCCCTCTCCTCCAGAATCTGGTATATATCCTATATGCTCAACGCTTGAATGTTCATATTATTGTATTATCTATTATCTAGAGTCTTTCACACTGCGAATTGATCACTGATGAAGGCATCAAGCACATCGGCTTAAGTTCAGGCTCATCTGAGCATCTACAAGTTCTTGAGTTGGACAACTGTCCTTTAATCACCGATAATTCGCTTGAGCACTTAATCTCATGTTACAATTTACGTCGAATTGAGCTTTACGATTGCCAATTGATAACCAAGTCTGGCATTCGTCGACTGCGAGTATGTCACTAGAATGATGATTCTAAGTTAGTTGTATTAACCCAGTGATTCTTTGCTTTGCAGTACCATCTTCCAAACCTTAAAGTACATGCTTACTTTGCACCAGCTACCCCTCCCCCTTCAATTACTCCGCGAACAAGATATTGTCGATGCTGTATTATCTTATGATATGGTCAAAGAAGCCAGTTCTTTCATACGTATACTTTTTGGATCTTTTTACATTTAAATTGTTAATATTTATTAATTTTCTTTATCAATAGTGAGATTTGTATAGTCTAATAGTCCATCCAAGTTTTGTATAATAGGTTCAATATATTGGTTACATGGTGTCATTTTTTTATTTATTTTAATTATTGTGATACTCACCTAGAGTACTTAATAGTAGTAATAATAATGGGTGCCACGAGTCACGAAACATTAGGGCGCATTGAAACTAATCTTGTCCATTAAATCGTGCCTGGATTCTACGACCAAGACCAACCTGGCAGTGCAGCAGGCTCTGAGAAAGCCGTTCAAACATCGAGCAAACCAGTACTTAGGTTATCTATTATCATTTTTTGTTTAATTTCTACAACTCAATGTAAATCATTCTATTTCAATATATTAATAATGTAAATAATAAATAGATATAAAGACTGACTTAATTTTTTAAAATTGTCAATTCTTGATGTAGAACGGATATGTGCTTTCAAAACTATGCAAAATTGCATTGTCTGTCTGCAGATGTCGTTGCAGTTGCGTGCCAAAAGTTGAGCTGAGTGCAGTGGTGGTTTTTATTTAGAAGTCAAAAGCTTTAATAACTAGGACCATAACTTATGCTTAGCCAAAATGAAAATCAAATTTCAGTGAGCACTGCTTTTTAAGACCATTTATACTGCTGTGTTCGTAAAAAAGTTTGGATGCGTTTCGGCTAGAGCTTAGGGCCCTACTTTAACTCTCTGAGTGTATTATTCAAATGAAACGTGGTAATCGGGGACAATTCTGTTTAATAATATACTAGTTACTGACAATTGGATTTTTTTAATTACAAATAATTACCACTACTAGGTAAGTCAACAAAAAATGTTTTTTGCGTTCGCATTGGATTTAGTTTAGCATAAAATTAACTAGATACAAGGTTATAGTTCTAATAGCTAAATCAGTAAATGTAATTGTGAATTATCATTTTGAACATGGATAAGCAATCAAAATAGTAGCACTTACAATAGCATCCAACATGATCGATGAAGTAGAGGGTTGAAAAATGGTCAATTAGGCGGCAGTGAAATGTTTGTGCATGCGTCTCACGCTGTTCAATTGTGCCGGCAATAGTCTGGCGGGAGCGTGCTCTACCGAGACTTCTTCAATTAGGAGGATGATTAGAGAACAAGATGATGTTGCAGCAAATGGCTAGTTTGGTCAACTGTGATGTGCCCACGGAGAGTGCGCATTTAGAGCAATGTGATCTACATAAATAGAAGGCCACCCTGGTGGCGTCACCCGATCACCAGGCCGGGTCAATCAGGGATGACGGGCCGCATGGCTTGATTACAGGCCGAAGGGGCAACCAACGCCGATGGTGTCGCTTTGCTGCAAACCAAACAGACTGAATAAACAAATTCGATTGCCGGAAGATTGCATGATGGGGTGCCACTGGTGACTCGAGCCAATTGGCTTAGATTAATTCTATTATCATATTAAAGATAATGTAATTTGGTAATTGGCCAGTGCCCGTCTGACTCTATTTTATGCTTAGCCTAGCACAACGCCGCGGTGGTCGCTTGCTGAATCTGGTCTGTTCTGCTGCCGCCTAAGCTCTTGGTGCGGCATTAGAAGCGACTGATGGACTTATGACGATTCATTTTGCATTGTATACTTTGGTCCTGTCATCACCAAGCTTTTAGGCATTGTAATGATAATAAGACAAGAGAATTGGAGAATTGAAAGTCGATCGAGCGCGTTACGGTGGCAGGCAAGCAGCGAACATGGCAGTAGAAAAGTTGCCGATTAAATTGAATATCGCCGAGGGAGTTGAACAAGAAGGAATCAATGAAAAGTGAAAAATTAAGGCGATCCTCAAGCGCACTAGCGGAGGAGGCAACCAGGCTTGAAACAGGAGCGCACAGTTGCAGAGAGTAGCAAATTAGCTAAACAAGTTGTTCGGTCTGATTGCCTGGCGTGAACAAACAGAAAGATCGAGAGAGAGAGAGAGAGAGGCGCGGACCGGCCGAGTGGCGCTTTGTCACTTGCCACCGCGATAGCTCGATGCCCGGCCGAGCAGCCAATCAACATAATTGGATTTGCTCGCTCACTGCTTGAGTTGAGTCGCCACGGACAGCTTGCTCGCACTAACTCTATTAGAGGCTGGCAAGCTAGTTCTTCCACTTGGCTCACACTCCACTGACAGATTGGCTAATTCTTAATTAATGTTAAATAGATTTTCTCATTTAAAGCGAATCACTTTAGAGTGAGTTTAAAATTCCAATTGAAGTGCACTGCAACACTATAGTTCGAACGGCACTGGTAGACAATTGAAATTGAGACTCACTGCTGTCTCACTACAATGGAAGGCACACTTGGCGCAGCAATTGTCAAAGATTTATAACAAATCTATTAACGATGAGCCATTAATTTGGCTTGGCAACGCCATTAGGATCAATATTTGCTTTGCTGCTTTGGTCAATGGTCCCAGATCAATCATCAAGTCGACTTGATTTGCACTAAGCACCATTGATCCATTGAATCATTTGGTTCAACCAATAGAGGCAGCCAGCAATGCCCCTTCCAATGATCAATGGTCACCAATTTACTGCTCTAAATATATCATACTAACTTAACTTTTGCAAAATATATAATTTATTCTCAATGACTTTTGATGCTATATCTCTTTTTGTCTAGATAAGATAAAGTAGATGAATTAACTTTATTGTAAAGCAATTTATATCACTTTACGTAAAAATTCCAAGTTAATTTGGCAATTTAACTTTTTTGTACACTTTTGGTTTAAAAAGAAGATTCACATCAAGAGGTTTTGTCGTTAAAAAAATATAATCTCTGGTGAGTTAAATATCATTCCCATATTCAATGAGAACTATGTTGTATTTTATAAAGAATCCTATTTATTTATTGAGTAGCACTGTACATAGCTATTATATACTTTTACTTAAAGTTTGCATTTTGAAAAAATGTTTTCAGTTAACTTTAACATATAACCTGGATTAATCTTTAACATAGACATTGCGGGAAAACTAAATTTATCTGCTCAAAAGTACAATCAAAGTAGAATTTTCTCCGTTGCAATGTCTATTTTCTGTAATCATTTTTAGCCTGGAAGATACAAATATATACACTTGTTCATACATGAGTTTATTATAATATTTCAATATGAATGATAGGAAATCAGTTTGAATGCAATGCATTATAAATTAATTATTTTGTCTAAAGCTGAAAATATATTACAACATTTGTTTATTTTTTTTAAATAAATAATAAGTTGAAAGCACATTTGGCAACAATCTAAAGTGGTATAGTAAAACAATCCAGTGCTCATTATACTATTACAAATGTTAAATAGAATACATAAATCCGACATAAAACAATGACTAAGAAAGATGGCATAAGTCGACGTGATGTGCCATAGAAATTGTTTCCAATCCACTTGCAGTTAGTGTAGCATGAGAGGACAATTTGTAAAAGTTTTATACAAAACCACTGTAATTTGTGATGTTTCGAGTTGATGAATCAATGCTGGTGGGAGGGTTGCAATGACTTAGCTGACAAAGTGCCTGTAGAAAGGCTCGGTGATTAGGGTAGAGGGCCGTAAGTGGGCGGAATGTGCGGTTAAACTAGGCGAATTAGGCGTAATCACCTCAGGCGAATTCATGCTGGAACGGCCACATTCCACCAGGTGACGCGACACTACACTTGCACTCCACTTGGCGCCGTTTGGCGAATCTCTTCCAGTGTCCACTTCGCTCTCGTGGCTGGACTTGAGTGTTTTGGGGGGCGTACACCCAGACCATAATCGGCTCTCATCTGCAACAATGTGAATTTTTTTCCGATAGTGATTGGCGTCGGTTTCACGGTCGGCAATGTTGGACTTGCTCGATTCCGCCTCGGTATAGTTGAGATTTGAGTCGGAGTCAAACTCTTGATCGCTCAGTTTTCCCTCGCTAGCATCCTGACTCGGAGACTTGCAAGCTTGCTTTGCCTCTTGAGCAGCTTTTTTGCTTCTTTTCCATTTCATACGTCGGTTTTGGAACCAAATCTTGACCTATGCCAGCAAAAAGTGAGTTAAGTTAATGCCAAATGTGCGGCAAGTCATAAGCGAGATGAAGTGCATGCACGCGATCCAGCAGGCGTTGGCACGTGCCGACCCACACCCTGTCAACTCAATCAATTAGCTTAAGCGTCTCAATCAGTTGATTTTAAGTGCTAGTCCATCTGGCCACTTGCGCAAAGTCACTTAGCAGCTTTGCAGGCTGGATTGCCGTTTTGGAAAAATGGTAAGAGACACGTGTCTGCGCCCATGCGCATCATTAAAGCATCGTGTGTGTGAAATATAGCAGATTGCATATATGATTTGATATTTTACCTGAGTCTCAGATAAGCACAGATTGGTTGCCACTTCGAAGCGTTTTGGCCTGGAAAGGTACTTGTTCATGCGAAACTGGTTTTCCAATTCAAGAAGTTGTTGACTGGTAAATGCAGTTCTTGGGCGGCGTGACTTTCCAATGATGGCTGACTGACTGTTTTGACCTGTCAAAGATAGATGTAGTCAATTAATTTAAGTTTGGGCAGTGTGGAGAAGAGTGGGAGGTAAGACAATTGAACAGGTTGACAGTGAACATGGCTAACAACAATTATTAAGGGCTTTAACACTAAAGTAGAGTTCTATAAAGCCCAAAGTCAGGCAGAGAAATTTCTTTTGAAAAGACGTCACATTCAGCAATGCTTCGTAAAGAAAATCAATTTGGGTTGTGTGAGACCCTTAATTAAAGTAGGAATTACAATCAAAACCAATCCTACTTATTTACATAGAGAAGTTGTTGCTCAAATTTTTCTTAAAGTCCAATTTTTCTACAATCTTTCTGTACGAATGGTTTTTGGTAATGTCTAACTAAAGCATCGTTCTAAACTCCGTATTCCGAATCGTTTGTTTGAGAAGAGATGCGCATTGCCAGCTATTGAGCACATTGTAATTAGGAAGGACAAGTGAGCA
Organism: Papilio phestus; assembly: GCA_018231625.1. Lineage (NCBI taxonomy): Eukaryota > Metazoa > Arthropoda > Insecta > Lepidoptera > Papilionidae > Papilio > Papilio phestus. The sequence continues at coordinate 22,588 of DVQH01000338.1, forward strand.
TCATTGGCGGCTAAGCGACCCGATGGTGAAGCGGGAGAGAGAGAGAGAGAGAGCTATTGTCTGGGCAAACGATTAAATTAAATTAGTCCATTGTTGGTGGAGCCACAGTGGCAGGCCAAGTAGAGTGAATAGCGCGGTCCGTGACCAAGTACGTGTCGCTAATCGTGACCATCTGTCAGGGGGGATCTGGTTGGCCAACTCGGTGCCAGATCTGGGTGAGGGGCGCATTGGCGCAATTGTCACCACGGTGAGTGTCGACAGAGTGACGGCGCTCGATCGAGACATTTGTTCTCGCGCACGCCGATCAAGCCTGTCTGCCTTATGTCAAGCTTCGGTACTTACGATCGATCGATGCGCGCTAGCTATCGCCCTTCTAATCCTCATGAATTGCTAATTTAGATCATTCACCGACGACTAGTCCATGTTAACCGGTACACCAGAAAGCCTGGTCAGCTGGATTAACAATGAACGTGTTTCTTTCTAGTGCTGGTTTAGCACGGAAAGTCTACTAAACCAATAGCTGCTCCTTTGACCATCTGTGCTATAGTACTAATTAGTGGCCAATTGGTAAGATCGTTTTCGGTGGCTTACTCTTTGACCATGAAGCCAATCCACAAAGGCTAACTACTCATCTGTTTCGTGATGCGGTTAAGTAGTTAAAATACTAGTTGGTCTAAGTAAAAAGAATTCCTTTATCTCCAATTTATTTGGAGCTAATAAACACGAGACTGGCCATCTCGGTGCTTTAGCATTGTCAGTCTGTCACCGTAACCCAGGCCAGTCTGATAATCCAATTTAGCATGCTCTAAACGACAGTGTCTGTTCAAGTCAAACTCAAACAAAGTCCCAACTGCAGCACGAGTCTAATTCGCGCCTAAGGCATCAATAATCAGCAATCAGCAAGTGGAACAATGAAAACAGTCATCAGACTAGTAGCAATGTAATGCGGCCAAATCCTATTAGTTTTTGATTAGCCAGCTCAACTTGTGCTGTCGGCTGCATGGTAATGAAGCAAACATGCCGCGATACAGCCTCGATAGCTCACTGCCAGCTAGTGCATTGTTTTAGGCCGCAGATGGCTTGTGTGCATCTACATTTTTTACAATCAGCCAAAATTCTTGTGTAAACATTCAAATAGATTGAACTCTGAACTTCTTAGCATGCACTCGCTATTGGCAATAGTAGTGAAGCAAAGCTGAGACCTGACCAAGGCAAACACTGCGACCTCGGTGACCGTGGTTCAAGTAAACTATCGGAACCACTACGCTACTCGATATTTGCATAACAATATGCTTGGCTATTGGTGAGTTACTTCAAATGACTCTCACAGCTGACTTCATTCATCGTGCTAACAAGGTTCCGTACGCGCTACTCACTTGAATAGATTGGTCAATAGAAAACATATGTTTTAATTTAAATTATTATCAATTGGCAATTATTGATTAGTAACCGGTGAACACAAATAGCCATAATAAGATGATATGTACAGAACAGGCTTCAATTAATTAAGATCACATTAAACCAACTATCAACCAAGGCATTTTTGCTTACACTTGGATTAGAGAGCTCACCGCAAGCTGTCTAGTTAGGTGCTGTCACCGTCACCGCGATTGCCGGTGACAAATCGGTGCAGTAGCAATTGCGAGACCGGCTAGGCCAAACAGGCAAAGCGCGCGCAAAGCAAATACGATTAGTTAGGTGTCATGACAAGCAACCAACAATTGCATTCGGCCTCAAATGATTAGATAAGATCACCAAGTCACAAGTACCACTCACCGTTTGGACAAAGCATTTCCTTGGCTAACCAGTCGAATGTTGTCAAGCCCGAGCTAGCACCGGACTGCGACTTGAACTGGTGAAAGGCTGAATGAAACGCGTTTGGTGAGAAAAACGAGAGTGGAAGCTGAGAACCATTGGGTGAGTGACCAGACTCTTGAGCATTCGCGTAAAGCGAGGCATAAAATGAGGCGTTCGGATGGGCGAAAATTGAAGACATAGCATTCTGGTGCTGAGCAGACAATGCCATTTCGAGCTGTTTTGTTGACCATACCGATTTGAAGTTATTATCTCCCAAGTCAGATGTCTTGGGCTCGTGATTTCCATGGGCACTCGAATCTGAACGTGGTGATAGACGTGTCTCTTCGATACTCAGTGTAGGTGAGTCGCGTGGACTAGGGGTGGCCGAAGGAGAATCAAAGATTGATTTCTCATTGTTGGAACGAGCCAAAAGTGCTTCGATGCAAAAACTAGATGACATACTCTTGGCGATGGCTGGTCGGGCACTGTTTGGCTCAAGTGAAATTTTAGGTGGACTGGGTGACTTATCGAAAGATGCCATCGAGCAAGTCTTCACTCTCAATGGCACAATGATGACTGCAAACGTTACAGTGTGGAGCAGCAGCGCGCGTCGAGTTGGATTCAAAAGTGATGAGCAGAGCGATAGTACCGCTTGCGCGACAAGAAAAGCAGAACAAATGTAACTATAACATATTAATAGCATTTAAATTTATACTTGGCTCTAATTGGCATCGATAATGGGCCGAGAATTGGCTCGCCGATCGGCACAGGCGAGTGAGGCGCGCCAGTAAAGCTTGCTTCTAGTGGCGCGCCACCAGTGGTGCTCCTGGTTGGCCAGTGGCCAATGAGGACACGCACAGCTCGGTGCGAGCCGCCCTCTGGCCAACCTTCCTGCAGCCAAGTGGATCGGGCCACTCACCCTGCCACTCGCACTACACCACTTATAGCATAGCAGCACACACCAGTCTACTATCATGCCACAAGACCCACTGGCAGCAATGGGCACCAGAAGAGTACTAGTCCAGCTCGATATGAATCATGCAGTAAACAATAAAATTAAAATAAGTAAAAACAATTTTACTGCGCTTAAAATTCCATAATTTATTTAAGCTACTCGAAAAGCCCTTCTTGGTTGGTGGAAATCTGTAGCGAGTTATATAGAAAACCAGCTGAGGCCCGATGTATCAAAGAGGGAGAGAACGAGCGATTAGGCGAAAGCGAGAGAGAGAGAGAGAGCACCAATGGGGCCTGCAGTAAGCTTGGTGGCATGGGCAAGCGACTGACGAGCAAACAAAACTGGGCAAACAGCTCTGTTCATCATCGTTTCATCATCCTTTATCTCGGTGTTGCAAATGAGACCCAACCAGGTCTATTTGCATTTATCGACCGGTCTTGCAAAGCTAACTCCAATTAGCTTTTCTCTCTCTCTCTCTCTCTCTCTCTCTCTCTCTCTCTCTTTCTTTCTTGCTCGACAATATGTTTACCGAGACGAGTTTGTGCGAAACGCCAGTAGCCAAGGCATAATCGGTCTAGATTACTTCTCATTGATACTCAGTGAAGTAGAGTGCGCTAGAGATGAGTAATGGATTTAGGTTGATGCTATTGATCTAAACAGTGCGTAATGAGATCGCGTGACCACTATCACTAAGTAGTCCGGTAATATTAACACTTACTATTGCTAATCAGGCCGGTGTGAAGCAATTAAGCTAATATATTCTTAGTTACTATTGATGCGCGTAAATGCCAGTTTGGCTGTTTATTTGATAACTCAAACGAAGCATCACTTGCATTATAGTTAGTCACTGGCAGTAGAACCGTTTCCAGTGGGCAAACAGGAATAGAGTTAATCAAGCTAACGAGCGAAGCGCGGTCTGTGCCATCTTGTCAGCGGCACTGCCAGCGGCGGCATCGAGTCGAGTTTGGCTGAGGCGCACTTCATCACCGTGCAGTTGACTGTCCCTAGACGGTTGCTAGCAGGAGCAATAAGCAAAAGTATAATCGTTTTAATTAAGAAATATCAACGGTTATGCCATAGTGATCGACAGTGGCGGATGTCAACTCAATCGTATGCTCAAGAGAAACGCAATGCCGCTTGTCTTTGATTGGCCACTATAGCTGCAAGTCAATTTGCCGAGATTAGAACCTTCTTGTGTGTCTGCTATTCCAAGCCGCCGGGCTTGCTTACCACTAGCCTTGTCTGTCAACAACAGCAGTGCCATATGTGACATACCAACACACAAGTGCCAATGAAGCACCGGAGCAGTAGTCAAGTACTCACGCTGTTTACTGCCACTCACGACAGGAAGTGCGATTAGGCCAGAAGCAATAAGGCAATTGAGTTAGCCACTGAATTGGATAAATAGAATGCTAGTGGGCAAGCTGGCGATAAGAGTTGAGCGCCAGGTAAACCATCGCGCCAAGCTGTCTGCCTGTGTTGTGGCCAACCTCGTGTCTCCTTGTGATCTTTTATCGCTTTCTATGTTTGCATGTGTTGACAAATTGTCGCCAAGCACGAGTGGACAGCATTCTTTAACAGCAGTTGTGTTGACATGTATTAAATGCAAGAAATAGCCATTATTAGTAATTGTAATCAATCAGAGACACGGTGGCCGTGATAGGAAGAAATGCGGCAAATGAGCAGGATGTGGCAAGGTGGCTATGTCAATCTATTGGAACCGACTGCACAGGGTGAATTGATGTTACTTTGGATGGCACATTCGGTGACGACTGGTTGACGCAGATTGAATGGGACGTGCAAATCAGTTAGGCAAATAATGCCACCAGGCTGGGTTGGCTTCACCGATGCTGCAGCACATTGATCCATTGAGGAGACAAGTGGAGCACGAGCAAAGCAATGCTAGCCCACTACCCACAGGGATAGTCCATTGGTACCACTGATAGTCTCCATTCTACTTGCTCAGACCTACAAGATTTATGCTGGGCCATAAATGCTTAGTAACACTGTAGCCAATATGACAAAAATAAATAACTTAAATCGGAGTGCACTTGAGTAAGAACAAACTTCTTTTACCTTCACATTTGTCTTGCAAGATAACAATGGTATTTTTATTCAAACATATTTTTGATTCATTTTTTATTGTATATAAAAAACAAAAAACAAGACTTAAATAACATAAATGTACAGAAAAATATACATAGACAAAAGCAACAACTTGTAGTTCATGCAAAAATAATAGCAATGGTTTTATAATAAAATAATAAATTATTTAAACTATATATAAATAAAATAACCATTGGTGCAAATCGCAGTCAACGATTAAGAAAGCAAAATACAAATCGTCAAATTGTTAGCAAAGTGAACACAAGCTGTCAAATCAATGCTTTCTTTTTTTGTTGGTCGATGGTCGGCTAGTGTCATTCATGGTAGAATCCAATGAATTCGAGGCTAGCACATTTTTGTTGGCATTCAGACTGATCTTTAACTTGAGAGGCGCGGGGTTAGGTTCTAACCTGTCGTTAGACTTTAGCTTCGATTTGTCTGGTGTTCCAGTGTCACTTGACTGTTCAGTCATATCACTCTTACGAATTTTAAGTCTGATCCGCGCCGGCTGGTCTGGTTGATCAATTGCCGAGTTGTGAGATACTTTGAAGTTGGGTTGTTCTATCTGCTCCACACTATACTTTTCCCGGTGTTTATCTTTATCTTTATTCTTGTGTTTATGTTTATGTTTCTCTTTGTGTTTATCCTTGTGCTTGTCTTTGTGTTTGTGCTTTTCCTTGTGATGCTTTTTGCTATAATGACTTGAGGTATCATCAGAGTTGCTATAAGTACTTAACGGGTCAGTAGTGCTCTCACCAAGGTTGAGACTAGTAGAAGCACTCTCAATCTTCACATTGGTCAACTCAGGCTTAGAAATAGACAGTAAAGCACTTGATTCAGGCATGGCATCAGTCAATGAATTGATAATCGAATTAAAACTTGTAGAAGCACTAGTCTGTGCTTCCATGAAAGAAG
>DVQH01000339.1:0-28360 GCA_018231625.1 Papilio phestus
GTGAACACTTTGCACTGCAACAGAAGGGGCTAATCCGTTGTTAACTCAACACTGAATGGAGGTCTTTTCTTGAGCAGGTCGATTGTTGAGTGTTGCCTGTAAATAGAATAGAATTTTTTATTTTGATTTTTATGTCTAAACTCTAGAAAGGATAATTATTTTAAATTCTTCAAATAACCATCTGTAATAATTAACCAGTCAAAGAGTGTCAAAAACGGAAGTGAAATCAAGATTAGGCAGGCATCACAGTGAGCATCCACCGGAAACGAGACCATCTATGACTTCTTTTACCAAACTATTCATGTCACTGTTCTTAGGTATAAATAATAGAGTACAGATGTACTAAAATGAAACATAACATTTCAAAAGCAAAGCAACTCTCATAGAGCAATCTCTCACATCTAACAATTTTTAGGTGTCTTTTTAATTATTGATAATATATTTAATTAAAAGAAGAAAGGGATGTTAAACCACCACAAACTGACCATTCCGAGTTTGACATTCTTCCTTGCTAATCTGATGGTTAAACGAGTACATTCCAACATTTTACAATTTGTCCTTGTTATCAACCAATCAACACTTGTTTAATTATTTAATTAATAAATTTTTCTGTAAAATTCCATTATTTACGTAATTAACTTAAGTTAAAACGCGTTTATTTTGGTAAAAATTAATTGTTACATCAATAAAACAGCAATTTCACCCGATCTGAACATCTGTTTGGTGATGACAACACATAATCAAGCCAAATGTGTGAAAAAAGATAGTAAGTTGAAATTAAAGCAAATGGAAGAGCCCTTTTTATGCCTTTTTGGTGTGCACAATGCTTCTTCTGGTGGCATTGATTGTGATGTCACCCCCTACCCCCCACTATAACACCCTATGCCTCTTCTCCTCGAGCCATTAATCGCACATGTTGGTTGGACCAAGACACCACGCTAGTGGGTGATTAGATCATTTGTTTGCATTACTCTACCAAGATTATTTTCTCATTTTGAACCTAGAATAGAGATTGACCAAATGCGTTCAAATTCTTGCTTTGGTATAGAGCACTCAGTTGCGTAAATGTGAATTTGTGATAAGTCTCTCCAACAAAGTGCTAAATAAATCAACCTTGTCAGAGATATTATGCTTGGTGATATGTTTTGAAGATGAGCCATTCAACTTACCGTAGTCTATGTAAATTGAGAGATAGTGGACATTCACTATTTTGATTTTTAGAATTTGTTTTATTTTTCTCACATTTCTCGTGAATAAAAATACATTAATTCAACTTGACTAGATTAACTCTGGTTAAATAACTATAGCTAGCTTGTACATCAAATGAATATACTTTTAAAAAAATAACAAAACAAAGTGTATCCCGGAGATAGAGCGCATCTCTCATCGGTTTTACAACGCTTCACTGCTTCCAATTTTGATTAAAAAAAGATTCAAAGCCAATCTTGTAATTTTAACGACAAAAAAATATTCTTGCTCAAGACAAAAAAAACAAACTTTACTAATAATCTCAGTTCCCATATAATTCCACGTAAAAAATAATAGAGATGTTAGAGTAAAATTTAAAAAATTGTATGAAAACAATAGTAAAAATAAAACCCGATTTATTTTTTAGTTATAACTAAAACTCTTAACATAATCCAAACTAAACTGCACTTTATGATCTCCCCTTAAAGAAAAAGTGAAATTTTTTTCTGTGTTTGTGTTAAGCTGAAACCTCTGTAAAAATCAAAACGAATTATTGACGAGTAATATTTTTTTTAAATTTTCAAATTGCACACTATGTATTACACCCAAACAAAAAAATGGAATATAGTGTAAACACCTTTAAGCTGGACGAAGTGACAGTTGAGAAAACTTTTTCGTGAATTATGTCGTTTAAAATACATTTTTTACTCCATTTATCTCGGTGTAGAAGAGAGCTGCGCATGCGTAGCAATGCAGACCCGAGTGGGTTGTGTGGCAAATGTGGTCGCGCTTCCCAGGGCGGACATGAGTCAACCTCGGATTCGTCAGTCGGGTTTTGGCGCTCGAGCAATGCGCTTCCTCCACTGCGATTGCAGCCAACTCCCATCTCAACTAATCCACCAATTTATTTGCGTGTTTGCTTTCATCGTCAAAGATCATGAGCATCACTGCATGAATTGCTCTTGATTGGCTTCCAAGAATTTTGAAAATTTTGGTTTTTCAATTCTTGAAAATTTTAATGAGTAAACAAAGTTGTTTTTTTTAAATTTTATAAATTTGTAAACTAAACAATCTTTGGAAATGCCTGGTTTGTCAATAAGCAAACTATTCAACTGAAATATTTATTTTAGTTATTTCATCAAAAATTTCACGTTTTTCTGTGATTTCCATTCGATTCACTATGTTAAAAACAAAATTCTACGTATTTCTATATGTGTTCTTTCTGTGACAAGATTTCTTTCTCCCAGCTTCACCACTAAAATTATTATAAAGATTTCAAATTTTAAAAATTTCTTGCGATTTCCCACAGGAATCTGAACTTCATAAATATACAATTATCAACAATCTTACATCGTAAAAAATAGTTTTGAAATTTTAAAAATTCAATCAAAACTCAATCATAGTATTGATGAAAATATATATCACATTGTTTCCAGGAATTTTTATTTGTACTGTTTAGTCATCTATAGTTTCAAAGAATCAAAATATATTTGAACAATATTTATGAAGAGTGCCTTTGTTTTTACCTCATACTTTCATTGATTAACGTGAATACTTTAATAATTTGTCCGTTAAGTGTTGTTTGTTGAGTGATAACCTCTATTGAAAAGTTCAAATTCGAAATAGTGGAAAGATGGCTCCTGTCCAGAGCCAAGAAGATGGATCACTAATGGTGGCAACTCTTCTTCCGGGTGGTGATCCATCAGTGGTAGAAGTTGTAACTTCATCATCATCATCAGGTCTTGCCATTCCACCGTCGTCGTCATTATGCTCAACTTGGTTCACTAATCATCACCTGTCGGGTGATGATCTATGGACCAATCAGATGAGTGCTAATTCCACTGGAGATATTCTGGCGCGTCAGCTTAGTGCGAATCAAAGTGAGTTGCAGGATTAATAAAGTTCAGTGAACCTAAAATTCAATAACTCACAGGTCAAATCAACGTAGGTAAATCGTTGGATGAAATGAATGGCACTTACTGTGACGTAGTCTGGGATGGTTTCTACTGCTGGCCAGCGACACTCGCCGGCACTCAACTCAGCCGCTCTTGCGAGGAGATCTTCCGCCAATCTCCAGACTTTCCTCGGGATCGACTCAGCCCCTCCGAACATGGTAAGTTAGGCGACTCTAATTACACCACATATTAACTCTATAACTCTCAACAAGTTTTAACGTACTGAAATTTTATTAGAAAATGGCCCACCAGAGAACCCAAAGTTTTGGAAAATTTTGCTTGCTGATGTTGCTAAAGGATCAAGTCAATTTTCATTTATGAGCTTACCCATTTGCACTTATCTCTCTCTCTCTCTCTCTCTCTTTCTCTAGAGAACGAATCAATGATTTGTTGACCTAGCCATTAGGAATTTCACGTCATCATGCTATTGCACTAGGCATCAATGAAGTTGCTAGCACACGATCAAGGATATCCAAAATTTTTCTTAATGTATAAATGAACTTTTCTACTTGGATTTCTCTAAACTAACTTGGGTGCCTTCTGTAAAGTTTTATTGGCTTGGGATTTTAAAAATAAAACTCTTATAAAGGTCATTTCTATACAATTTAAAGTACACTTTAAAGTTTGAGTTATTTCTTATCACAAACATTGCAGCAAAGTAAACGTATCTGTCATGACCTCAAGTGTAACAACTATTTTGTGTGTGAAAAAAATATATAATATGACAGTAAGGCTTTGTTAAACAGTTTTAATTCCGAAATAAATGCTTGTCATTTACATACACCTCGTTTTAGTGAGAGAACAAATGGTTAAGTCCAATAAAATAATGAAGCAAGAAAACAAGTCATCAATTTATAATGAATCATGACAGTCTTTTGTAGCAGTGAAAGACTCTTAGAACCTAGAATTTTGAGCAAAGTTTGATTTGATTCCATTGCAATAGGATACTTCTATCGCATTAGTTAGAAACTTATTTCACAATAGTAGTGCGACAATATTTACTGAATCGACATTCGTATAATTGTATACTTACTTCAAATGCAAGAGCGATTTTAGTCAATTTGAATTCTCTTCTTTCTTTCTAAGTTATACATCCAGTGCAAACAAGATACGAAAGAAAGAAAGAGAGAGAGAGAGAGAGAGAGAGAGAGAGAGAGAGATTAAATACTTGGGCAGTTTCCATAGTCAAGCAGAAGCCAGAAGAATCAATCACCCAAACAATCTCTTTTCGGTCTCATCTTTTTAACAATATTTAAAATTTTCCAGACTTTTAGCTATTAAAAATAACTCATACAGAAAAAATGTCTTGATTCGAAAGTTGCTCATAAATTCTTGTTTGAATTCATTTTGTCTTTTAATTCAATGTGTGCTTTTAGAAAAGTAAACTTGTCAAGTTTAATTTAGTAATCTAATCTAAGTTAAGATCTAACCTTTATCTTGCTGCAAAGTACGCAAACCCTTTGGTACCAAGAGGAAGGCTTGTAATTAACATAGATCAATTTCAAGTCCAAGAATGCAGTCTCTTGAGAATGGGAAAAGAATATACTTTATTTTCGCTTTTCCGCTTGCGTTTGACCCGTTGATTAAAGAACAATCTAAAGTTAAGTAAAGTTGACTGTATAAATAGAAATAGAAATCTCAAAATAATTTGCACTTAAAATGTACTCATCTCGTTTGGCATATATCACAAAAAGAGAAAGAGAATTTTTGACAGCGAGAGAATGATGCAAGCGCAAATGAATATTTAATGTCAACTAAATGCAAACACATGAAAGATCTGAATTAGTTTGTAAATCAAAAAAAGTAAAATGACGCGCAGTGAAGCAAAAAAAACATGTTTTATACATTTAAATACAAATATATGCCATTATAATTAAAATAGTAGAATGGTTAAACATTAACCATGTGTGTAAATAGATAGATAGAGGAAAAACTGGGGACACTCGGCAGAATCATCAAAACAAGTTACCGGATATAAGATGCGGGTCCCACAAAGCTACCTTGTTGCACGCGGTCATAGCGCAATGTGTGCTGCTCCTTCTTGCGGCCACACCTGCAACAGCAAACTATACTGATGATAATCAGCAATAGAAGAGTGGTAGAGCCCGAGGATATAGCGGTGTAAACTATGAACGCATCAGTAGTCTCCTCGTTCAGTTCAATTGAGCCACCACTCGATCGACCTCTTTCCACGTCTTTGCTTAACTTTTCCAGTGGTTCAAAGATAACTTCCTTGCAAAGGAATAACACATTAGAACGACCATCGGTGAGAGAGGAGAGTGCATTCATTGGAAATCCAACAGCAACCTTCGAATTCTGTTTGACGGGACCCGCGTTGACTGACTGGACGCACAGTTCGTAACCGGACTTTTCAATTAATCCCCCAATCGTGTACTCATAACTTTGATTTCCGGTAATTGGTGGATCTAGCGTATTGTTTTTATCAATAATCTCAAACTGTCTCTTAAAAGAAGTGCCATAACGTCTTATGTGAATGACCCATCGCAAAGGAGTGCTCTCCTCTTCAACCTTTGCATTTTCTGATTGCCGACGGTTACGTTGTTTCTGCAAAGTAACGTTGCGTAACTTAGTCCAGACCTTCCAGTGAACTGTGAGATTGGTGCCCTCGAAGTTGATATCGACTAGTTCGCTATGCAGCGATTCGAGGTGACGTGGACGTGGAGGGTGAAGGTAGAGTATGGCACTCGATGGACGAAATGTTGAAGACTGCAACAATTCGATAAGAATGATTTGTTATTTGCAATATTACTTTAAATTAAAGTTTAGTACAAAGTAGCTTGCATATGTGCTTGCTAACCCTTTACACTGGCATACTCAGATAAAAATATTTATAATATAATTAATAGAGTCACCAGTATGGATAAGTTAAATAAGTACTTTTCCCAAGTCATTTAATGCGTGACAAATATCATACTATAGAGGCTGAGATGATAAATTCAAAGAGTGGTTTAGTGGTGGTTTGATTATTGTTTTATATCTATTTCATCTAAAACGACAAAATAATTCCATTCTACATTGTGCGTCATCACGAGTTGGGTTTTTGTCATTATCGTTCACATATAACCCCATGAGTGATTTCAATTATACTTCTTATTATCTTGAATTGCTGGTCTGTGACATCTACAAAGAAAATAAGATGGTGTGTATATTTCCATCTTGTTCCTAAGTGAAAAAATACCTGAGTGTTTGGAAATAACATCTAGCATTACGATCATGAAACCGAGCATAGAATTCTTTCTCGAATTAATTTAAATTGCTAACAGCATATAGTAGCTGCCTCTTTTTCATATCTGGCTTCCTTTCCTTTCTATCAAGAGAAGAATAACATTTTATTGTGCGTAATTAAAATATGTGGAAAATTAATTGGAAAATGAGACAATTTGAACATGCAATGCGAAAAGACTGGAATAAATATATTTTTAAAAATGGAACATTTTTAACTTTTTCGCATCAGCTTGTTACATCTAATTAAAGTATAAAGTTCAATTCTTAACTTGTCTCTAATCTTTTTGTTGATGTTTACAATTCGAAAGGTTCATGACCAGAAACCACTCGCAGTTTGAATAATATGTTAAAAGAATTTTTTTTGCTAAACTGTCGTTGCACTCTCGACAACCTCCAACAATGCTATTTATAGTTTTAAGTTCAAATATTGTCTTAAACCTAAAAGCATTAACCTTTTTAAAATATTATAAAATCATAGCATTTTTTGAGTTATTTGACTATACTAGAATTTTGAAAATACAACAAATATTTGTGTCTAAATTAAGTTGGCTTTTGGTAAATTTTATAAATGTATTTCATACGTACCATAATCAGAGGTTTTTGTGTGCTTAATATCGATGACAAAGAAGAAGAATTGGTAGTTGTGATGATTGTAGAATTAACTTCCTTTAGCTTGAACACCGTTCTTAAATTATGATGTTTGTCTGAGTTTTGTAAATTGGTCTGTTTATTATTGTCATTTGAAGTTGATTCTTGGTCAGTAGTGGAAAGTGTCGCGGTTGGGAACAAAAGAAGAACCAAAACCAGCAGATGTGTTAGGGTTGAACAAGAATATTGAACCCATTGGGACTTGACTAGAGTGATTCGACTCATCGTGACGCAATACTTTTCTTTTATAGTATCAATTGTTTTGGAGTGAAGAAAAGCCGGCTTTAAGCAGCAATCGATGAGTGGCACATGATCGGATGTGTTTGGACACTGACTGTGGTGCCACTAGTGGTTGGCAGGGTAACCAAACCTGACGCACCGAATCTAATTGAGAGGGTCAACACGAGCCCCGTTAGACCTATCTTCCACTTTCCGAGTGATTCTCTGTGGGAGGGGAGAGAGAGAGAGAGACAAAGCAACAACAGTAAACAACAAGAACAAAAGAGGTGGAAAGTTTATGGAAGCAGCGAACCGTAGATTGTGCTAAGTAGACTGATTGAAGTAAACTGAATAGAATTAGAAACTAGACCAGACAAAACTAAAACGCAAAGTTCATTGGAAGAAACAAAGCGAAGGATTGCAATAGGCAATAATCATAACAACTCAAAGAAGCTTACCAAGAAAATAAGTTTCCAAACCGTTATATATTCAAAATATGTTTTTATTGATATGTTCGAATAGGCCAGGTTAGTTTATTTAAAAGATTAGCGCAAACTCAAACTAAATCAATATATTTTAAGATACTCAATAACGAGACCAAGTATTAATACAGAATCAAAGAAAATGTTAATCAAAAGCACACAACAAATTAGGAAAAAATAAAAAAGAGTGAAACTAGTTGAACTCAATTTTGCAAATCTTATTCATTAGTGATGATTTTTTATAAATTCCCGGAAGACTCCTTTCAGTTAATTAAGATGAATTGTTCAAGGTTTTATAAGTTTGCGCTATCAACATCACTTGTACTTAACTTGAACTAAGGATGGTAGCATGAGTACTTCAAATGCACTCTATGCTACTCATAAGTATTTTCCATAATTAACTTGACAGTTTGTACAAAAGCAGAATAATTCAAAAGATGTATATGTATAGTTCAAAGAAACCATACAAGTTGTATTTTTAAACAAATCCCTCAATTCATTCCTCATTCCTCAAATTGGCTTAATGCTGTGAGTTGAGTAGATCAGATTTATTCGACTAATTGACAGTGAAGTGACACATGATAGACTTACATTTTTTCTGTCAGCTATTAATTTTAAAAACTGTCTATATAAATGGGATAAAACTGACGTTGGAATTCGAATGACGTGTTTAAAGAGAGGAAAGACGAGAGGAAAATGAAAAGAAGCTGAAACGAAAATTAATTTGGTCAACAAAAAGTATAGTTTCAATTAAAGTAATTGAGTCGGTTCAAAATGGTCGAACTTGATCAACTGATAAACTAACAAACTAGTGTGTGTGTGTTTGGGTAGAAAAGTGGCGAGAGGACGAAGCGACTGTGCAACATCTGCTAGCGGCATCTAGCCAGCTCTCATCTCGCCACCGCGATCGCCAGTGCCACCACCTGTACCTGGTCTCATAGCTTACTTTGGCGGTGTGATGGAGGAACTGTGCTTAGACGCGTGAATAGGCACAGCAGCTAGCACCCGTCACCATCTCCTTGGGTGCAATCAAGCGTAGTCGGCCAAGTTAACCCTCTTGTGGGGAGAGAGAAAGTGAGAGAGCGTGAGGTGAAATGCTTTCACGTGCATGCCACAGTCCATTGGCAAGTAAAATCATGTTAGAGTTAGAGTCGTGCGGCAGATGTCTCAACCAAAACACACTCTTTGTGCATCTCTAATGAACACTCATTGGACGCACGTGTGTGAAACAAACGTTAATTTCTCATCATAATTATGCAAAGCCTTTGAGTACATATTTTTCACACATATATATTGTCTGTGCTAATCTATAGTCAACAATATGGGGCAATTAAAACAACTCTTGAAATGGAGAGAAAGAGGAAACATCATTGGTGAGCGCATCGATTGCAAGTGTTCGTATCGATGCAACGAGCAGTGTCAGAGTGCGTGCATTTCTCTTGCTTTCTCTCTCCTTGACATCCTCGTCTTCATCAATACAAGTCTGCGTTTATTCACACACACACACAAACCCAGATAGCCAAAGAGTCAACTTATTAATAAAGTTACTTTCACTTGACTTATTGACTCGAACACATCTAGGGATAACAGTGCAGAATGGAAGATCAATTCGATCATGGAATACTACTCACTGGTCACACAAGCACAGCAAGGCCACATAGCACATCTATTTGCCTCTCTCTTTCTCTGTGGGCGTAGGTGCCCCTCACTTCATATTTTCCATTCTCAAATCGACAACTTTTCTCAATCTCGGTTAAATGCATCGCTTGTCAACGCATGTGTGAAGACACTTTCTACAGTTTATAACGTATATATTACAATCTTTTGATGATTTACATATTTTACATTACTAGTTTTGTTTAAATGTTCTTTGTTGTCTATACACGTGTAAAATACTTCTTAAGATTTGTATGCTCCAGTAAACTCTGTTTACATGAAAAGTATATTTTTGTGTGACTCTTTCTCTGTCATAGATTTTCCTTAATGATAATCGGATTGCTGATTCTATATTTTACTGCTTAATTACAAATTAACTTTCTTAAAGCACTTTACCTAATTAGTCAGATTAACAAGAAAAAGGTATTAAATGATTTTATTATTATATTTGATTACATCTAAAACATTGTTCTTCATCTAGTAAATTCATTTTCTCGGAATACTTTCATATATTATTAATAATATATAATCATGATGTACATGGCTTACTATTGATTCTTCTTTAATCAACTAAAAATTTCTCTAAACCCACTTAGACGAATATTAACTACAAGAATTTAAAATAATACCAAACTTTGAATGAAGCGAATATTATTGTAGCAAGCATTCTTTAATTTTCAAATCTAAAATCTTAAACACTAATTGCTGTTGACAAGAAATAGAACAAGTAAAAAAGGTTTTTTTCTGAAAGTGCTGTAAAAATACTTTGTCCTAAAACTTTATTCGTAATAATAAATAAGATATTTTATGTTAAACATAAAAAAGAGATAAAAGGAGAAAGAGAAGATATATAAATCCAAAAACACTTCAGGGCAGATAGTGCAAATAATGTTGGAATTGTTCTTTTGACAGATTAAAATATGAATCTATAGTGCATCATTCATGAAAGTTTGTATTGGAAACTCTCACTCTCTCTCAATCTGTTTCATACACTTGCCAAGCAATGGCCATGGGGTAATTGTTTTTGGCCAATTAAATGCCATCTCTGAAACAATAGAAGTGTCTCTGGTTGGACATGCAGTAGAGTAATCTAGTGGCGTGATTGATACGAGCCAACAAGGACGAAACTAGTGCAAAGCTATCGATCAGTCCGTAGATGCAAGTAATTTCATCAAATATAACTTATCAGCATAGAGTTGTGTCTCAAGACATTAGTGACTCATTATTACTCCTATTAGATTCATCTAATGACTATGAGAAATGATATCTCCTATTATTTTTTTACTGAATCACACCTATTTAACTATAGCTTAGCATGTTAACACAAATTCTCAAGAATGAAAAAATGCGACTTTGTGCTTGTTTGTGCCTAATTTTTTACACTATAGTTATGTAGTTTTTCATTTTATAAATAATTATTGCAAAATAATTCATTTTTTAAAAGCCCTGGGTGAAAGGTCAACAACAAAGCAGAAAAGATATTTACTTAGTTAAAAGGCTTGAACATTTGGGTTTTTGGTTTAAACAAACAGAAATTTCTTTAGAGAGAGAGAGAGAGAGAGAGAGAGAGAGAGAGAGAGAGTAATCAAAAGGCCAATGTCCTGAATACAGTGTCCTAAAGTGTACAGTTTTACTGAAAAGACAAAAAATAAATATTTTAGCAACGTGGTGTGTGACAATTGAAGTTAATGGTGATAAAACATCAACTGAGGTGGTTATTCTATTGTCTTTATTAGTCATGGTCGTAGCCAATTAGCCAATTAGTATTTCATTCCACCTCCTAATTGGCTAAGACGCTGTGTGTGTTCCATGTGTAATGCGGAACATAAGAAATTCTCCGAGATTTGGCAAAAAATAGGTTACAATCTTGATAGGTTGGATTAGGACAAACTTGGAATCGACACTGAATATTAAGCAGTGTAATTCTTTTATAGAAGTATTAACGAGAATCAATGAGCAAGGCCACAAGAGATCTGATTGTACCAAAATCCCAAGTTTGGAAGCACTTAAGTGTAAACAATTCTTTGAAAAATGTTCACTATAACCTTCCAACCCATTTTGACTAGTAATGTCCAAATATTATGATAATCCTTTGAATTGATGGCTTAATTTAATGCAAATTAAACACAAAACAAAAATATTGACCGACTTTTACAATTTACTGCAAATTATATTTAATTATGCTAATAAAGTGATGTGAATGCTTGTTGTAGTGATGATGGTTCTGTGATCACTGATGGCATATTTCATGATTTGCTAAAAATATACATTATATACAAATTTTCCTTCGTTACAGTGCTATTTCAGTTAGTGCTTGTTGGAGAGTGAATTCAAACAAATTCGTTTATATTCTGCCTAGACTTTGGGCATTGGTTCCAATTGGACACTACTACTGCTGTCCACCTTTGACAGTGTGCACGAATTCACAAGTGCGACAGCGTGGTGCCACTCATTTGCACTCGATTGTCCCTCGGCACGCAACTAGCCACTAGTTCTATTTTCTCTCACTCTATTCTCAGTGGTATGGACCGTATTGAAACAGTGCAAGTGACTCTCTACTATAAGGCAGATATACATAATCATAATCATCATCATCATTGGGACAAAACAACACCATGACTATGTAGAGGCATCTCTTTTGGCAAATTGGCTTATTGCATTTATTTATATACGCATAAAGAGTCTCCGAGAAGTCAGATATTGTTAATCTGTCCACCAGAGTGTGCTTTTTAAGTACCCTAAATTTGGATTCTAAAGATTCGAATAACCTAGAAATAATATCTAAAAATGTCCCGAAAAAGAAACAAGACTCCATTTATTTTCTTGAAATCAAAGATAAGAGAATAGTTGTAAATAGTCTCTTGTAATAGGTAAAAAAAATTCCCATGGAATATGAGTCTACAATTTCACATATACAATTTGCATATAAGCCGAAAATTTTAGAAATGTGCAATAAACCAATCATGTTTTGCACAAAATGATAACTCACTAGGTTGCGTCAAATTAAGAATTTTTGTTGAAATTCGATATTTTCTCTTATCTAAAAAATCAAGTAGAAAGCTTTTTGACAAGAGATAGTATTTCGTGAGTTGCTTAAAAATTAGCTATTTTTAGTCAATTCCCATAGACCATAACGCGTAGATTAAAAAATCCCAGACTTTACCAAAAAAAATTTTAACTTATACTTAATTTTTCTAGGTAGTAGCAAATATATAACGCACCTTGTAACTCACCTTTCGTTGCAACCAGTTCAAACAAGTAATTTCATTTTTCTCCCTAACTCAGTGTCCACAATTTTAATTGAAACAAACCTAATTGGATTTGACTGATGGCACTCAACAAAAAAAGTACAAGTAAAAGTTCACACTAAAAAGTGTAACAAAAATCTATTTCTATCTATCTATTTTCTCCGCTTGATTGGTTTAATTTACTTAGCTTCAAAACTTCAAAATAGTATAGTCCAAAATTGAGTAAATCCTCTTAAATTAGCAGTAATAATACACACAAGAACAATAAATTACACCAAGTTGTTCGAAACAAGCCAGTTCTTCTATGAAAAAATTAATACAAAAAATGAGACGCACAGTCATATATGAATGTTGAATTTTAACTTAAATTTAAGCATTCCCTAATAATAGAATGCATAGTCTAATAATTATAATTAAACTAATAACATGGGAAAACTGTTTACAAAAATAGTTCGGATTTTGATATTCAATCAATTGCTTTGACACTTGATTGCAATGAAACTTTTCAAGCAGGTGTCTGCTAGTTGAGACTAATTGAACTACAGCTCTAATGTCACATGGCCTTTAAAGAGTGGAATAACGAATGGAATCGATTCAAGTTGCAATAGCGAATCACTGATTGGTCAACTAGAGAATGATCGATTGGCTATATGATGACGATAGTCACTTGTTTGCGTGTGCGAGGTTAATGAGAATCGATGGCCAATAGAAACCAACTACAATCGATAGGACCAATTCTAATCATCTCATTTTCGTTGCTACATATACAGCTTATGCGTACAGGGTGTGCGACCAAAATGCAACTTGGCTTGATAATTGGACCAACTACACCGAGTGCCTCCAAATTCTTGCTAATGTAAGTCGTTGATTTTATGATAAAAACTTACAAGTTTATTAAACTCGTATATAGAATGAGTCAGAAATGAGTAACGGGCATCAAAATCAAACCATACGTCGATTGGTTCTACTGATTATGTTCTTCTGTTCAATCATCTCTATTATCCTTCTGCTAGTCACCCTGTTTATCTTCACCTATTTCAAGTGAGTATCTACTCAATGAATAACAAAACCCAAAAACTGGTGTGAAAAATAGATATTTTTCCATAGTATAAAGTACCCCGTGGGCGTGGCTTCTAATTAGCCAAGCAGGGTGTGGTTCTCAATGATCATCTATGCTGACTAACAATTGTTGATCATATTTTTTAGATCTTTGACGTGTTGTCGTCTTCGAGTGCATCGAAACCTAGTCCTTGCACTTCTAATTCATTCAGTGCTCTTACTCACCATGGCTGGCCCTCATGTTTTTGGTCTCGCATGGTCTTCCTATTGGGAAATTGTAAGACACTGCAACATGCAACTCGTTAAATCTTTCTAACATAACCCATTTAACCTAACCAGGAGTGGCTGTGCAAACTCATTCTTACTCTCAAACTCTACTCAACCCTTGCCTCCATCAACTGGATGTTTATTGAGGGTCTACTCTTGCACAGTCGCATTACAGTCTCTGTTTTTCGGAAAGACGCCCCCTTCAAGCTCTACCACTTCCTAGGATGGGGTAAGGAATAAATGAGTAATCTACTTTCTATTGGAAAAATTGAAAAAGTCTCGTCACGAGTACAATGCAAAGAATATCTCTATGCAACATCAAAGTCTTTTATGTCAAGAGTTTTGAAAAAACACACAAAACGTCTCTAGACGGAAGTGATGGCCCGGAAACGTGACACCCATTACTCTTGCTTGCTAGGCAGTTTGATTCGATTAGATGAGATTAACCAAAAACCTAGCTGTAAGTCGTTTCCTTTGTCTCCTATTGCTTTACTCAGCGATAACTCAAACACTTTGCGATTTGTAAGAAATCACGAGCGACTTGGACTGATGAAACGAGATACAATGTAAATGATGATGACACCCCGATATAGCATTCTACAAGCGAGGGCATTATTTACATCTCTCACAAGGAGATGTGAATTGATATTGTTCACAAACAAGATAGTGCATATTGTCTTCTGTGTCAAGTTGTCCAGTCAACTGGTCAACTCGTCAAGACTCAATTCTCATTGAATTAACAGACAAAGAAAAGTTTTGTAATACAATTCATTGAGTAAAGAGATATCATTTTAAATAAACAAGATTCATAAATCATTCAACAAAATCAATGTAAATTTTTAAAGTTGACATAAAAGAATTGCATGAACATTCACATCAATAGATACTAATGTGGACATGGGCTTTCAAACTTGAATTTAATTAAACACTTATATTTTTTAATTTTTTTAGGTTTTCCATTCTTGTTGGTGCTTGCTTGGGCACTACAAATGTCCCTTACACTAGGATCTGTTTGTTGGACTGGCTACGCCGAATCAATCTACATTTGGATCATCGTGGGTCCCATGGTTCTTGCCTTACTTGTAAGCCGCAGAGTAAATAAATAGAACTAAAATTGATCATGACCATTCATGAGAATCTCTTTAAATCCATAAGACTGTGAAGACTCAGAAGTCCATAAGTAAACAATGGAAAAATTTATAAATTAACTTTCGTAAGAGAAAGGCAATAGTGAGGAGAAACTTCTAATCTGAAGATATGCGTTTTATGTTAATCTCTCTTGGGTAAAAATGTCAATTATTTATTTTGATGGGCAGTGTGGTAACATAGACAGAATTTAATAAAATTATCCATTATTTTTAATATTTAATCTAGACATATATTTGATTTTTAGGTCAACTGTATTTTTTTAGTCAACATCATTCGTGTTCTCTTGACAAAACTCAGATTGACCGTGACATTCGAAATAAATCAGATTCGGTAAATTCAAATTGTTGAATGATTATATTGTTGAATTGGTTGACTAACACCACTGTCATCGCCACAGAAAAGCAATCAAAGCCACGGCATTGCTCTTCCCTTTGTTAGGTAAGCAATTATTCTCCAATTTCATATTATCATTTAAAAGAGTCATGTGATAGATGCAAAAATAAATAGAAATAATTGTGTGCTTTCCGGTAATTCATCATCGTCAGCAACAAAAAACAATTAATCAATTAATAATTTTTGTCAACAAAAAATATAATCATCATCTAGAATAATTAATTCATAAAGAAAAGGTTAGCAAATTATTTAGGAAAAGAGCATGCTTTAGCACAAAATTGTCGTTTTGTAATAACAGATTAAATTATTTAATGAATGATGTAATCAAGTGGACTGGTGTTGAGTGGTTTAAGAACGGTCGCGCTACAATGTTAATATTTAAATTAAATGAAGATTTACTATACGGATTGCATCTCACACAGGTATATCACATCTCTTGTTCTGCATCAACCCGGATGACGATGGACAACTGGAGGACGCATACCTACTGTTCAATGCATTTTTGCAGTCATCACAGGTGCGTTTGAAAACCCCCTCTAACTCGAGCACTTGGTTAACTATAGTAATATATTTTACTCGATAGGGTATCTTTGTATCGGTGCTCTACTGTTTCATGGACAGTGAAGTCCAACAAGTACTGCGCAACGCATGCCAAAGAACCTCGCTCAAGCACCGCGCCTTTCGGTGGTCGCGAAACACCACTGCCTTTCGAAATCGTTCTTACCTAGCCTCTCAGACATCGATCACCTATGCAGTGCCTAGTCCTCCCCTTCCCAAGCACCACCAGATCAATCGACACTTGACTGAGGATGAGTTACACTCCATCTTCAAAGAAATCCGCAAAGATAGCATAAGTCGGCCAAAAAAGTCCAATTCAGGTAAAGTTTATCTCAATTGTTACAATATAAATGATGACCCAAGACTTCTAGTAGTTCCCCGAGGCAGATTGGAGGACTGTCGAACGGAGACTGGTAGTTGGAACCAGAACAAACTTTGCATTGTCTACTCTTCAACCGGCGAGATGGTTCGCTTCAAGCCGCTCAACGATGGAAAAAATTCTCGCAAAAATTCCCCACCAAAATAATCCAATATTTCTTTGTAAATACCCTGAACTTCCTGATCTCCCTCTTGTTATTGCTTCCATATTTTACTAGCTATCATTTTCCGTATTCCTTTTTGAAGAAATACAATTACACATCTGTACAATCATCTCTTCAGCCTTAAATTTTTAAAAAATAAATTTTATAAATATAAAGTTATATTTAAATCATAAATAAATTTAAATCTAATTAAAAACTTGTTTTCAGTGTATTGTTTTAAAACTATATTCTTAAATATTTTTTTGTGCAAACATTTTTATTTAATACTATGTGATACATAGACTCGAAACAGATAACACCAACAATACACCTACTCACTCTTATAAGAAATTTCCAATCCACACTATTCAACAATGCATATATTTTCTCTCTCTCTCTCTCTCTTTCTCTCTCACTTACTCATTCTCAACCTCACTAATCTACCTAATCAACCTCACTACTCACTCTCCGAGAGAGTAAGTGTAGAGTGACGCAACAAGTTCTCAGTTAGCCGACAATACACTTACTCACCCTTTCGTATGCTCACTCACTTAATAACTTGATGACTCTTTCTATCCATTTATTCTGGTGGATTCAAATTACACCTCTGACACCAGTAACAAAAAGAAAGGCGTAGCAAGTAATAAAATAAAATGATGTGTGTGTTAATAAGAGAGTCTCAATTGCTCAATCAACATTTGTAATGAAATAATGCATTGAGGTTGTCCGGCAATTGTAAAAAAATCATAGCAAAATGAGGAACAAGACTAGAAAGTAATGATAAAACCAAATCTGTAGCATTATTAAAACTTATGCTTAAATTAAAATTTTTTCTTGATATAAAAAAGCCAAACAACATAATTACACAAGATTACATCAAGTAACATAATTATAGATACATCTTCTGTGGACGCCCCCTAAAGACGCGCCAGTTTTGCGTGGGGAGCTCTCACGTGACAAACATGCAGACCATGATTGGCTACACAGCGTGAATCTACTCGCCTTGTGCAAGTGCTCACTTCTCAATCTCTCGATTTGTTACTTTTGGATTCAACCATCATGGTTCCTTATCAACCCACATTGCATCATCGTCTGTTTGAGGCTTTCAAGAGGGCGTATCCTTACCGAGGTTATTTTTTAAAACTTAAACCTAAAGTTTACACCTAAAATTATTTTTATTTGTAGCTCCCAAAGACATGCAGTGTAAAGCCACCGAGTACTGGAATGAGATTAAGACTAAAGACAATTACATTTTGTTGTTCAATCAAAAGATTGAAGAGTTGAGTAACATTAAGAAGCAAAGTATTCTTTCTTATTTCAAAAAATCACAAACCAAGTCACAAGAATCGACAGAGTCAGGTGTACATAAAGTAAAAACTCAAGTGATCGATTGTGGTCAGCCTATTACCAAGAGCGAGTTGAGCAACTTAAAAGAATCAGATGATTCAACTTATCAATCAAGGATTAAAACTTCACAGGAAAAATATAATGACCAGAGTATCAAGAATCAATTTACCGATCCCTGCCAACCTTCTACCTCCGAGAGCAAGTTAAGTAACTTAAAAGAATCAGATGATTCAACTTATCAATCAAGGATTAAACCTTCCCAGGAAAAATATAATGATCAGAGTGTAAAGAATCAATTGACCGATCCTTGTCAACCTTCTACCTCCAAGAGCGAGTTGAGTAGCTGGACAGAATCGAGTAATGATTCCACTACTCAATCAAAACCCAAACCTGCTCAGGAAAAGTGTAATGCTGCGATTTTGTGGTTTACCTCTGAAATAGAAAAGCTTGAGAAAAAAATAAACAACGGAGTTGGTGATACGAATGATAGTTTTCAGCTGAAATCAATGAAAACCAAGTTGAAAGTTGAAAAGCGAAAATTGAAACGTTTGCAAGATGGGATGCGGTACTCGCAAAAGTCACGTCTGAAAGTTAGGCATAAGCTTCTGACACTCCGAGTACAATATCCCGAGATATTATCTTCTGTCCACTTACGACCAGGTCGTCCATCTTTGGAGAGCAAGTATCCTAATTTGTTGGAAGCTATCACCAACATCGTCCGACGTAACTTGTCTGTGGAAGAGAAAAAGGAAACCGCGCACCTGGAGACATCTATGACTCTGGACGAATTACACAACGAGTTGAAGAATAGTGGGTATCATCTTTCAAGGACTGCTTTATACCATCGATTACTTCCGAAGAAAGCCAATTCGGCCAAAGGGAATGTGACAGGAGTTCTGGTCAAATTAACAACGACCAAAAAAAGAAGCACTTGATAAAACTTGTTTCAATAACACTTCGTATGTAGTTTGTTAATTGTCAATGCTATTCGCGAGATGGCGAGACTGTCGTTCATAACTTCAGGCCTGTTAACGAGGGTCCGGGTGAAAATTGTTTTAAAGCACAGTTAAAGTTAATTAGATTCTCCAATTTGCCGCTAGGTGGCGACCAGTCTATGCAAGTTAACAATTGAACTGGGTAAAATTTTCACCCGGACCCCCGTTAACAGCTCTGCATAACTTATGACTTTAGTAGTGTTTTTCGGGTTCATTTTCCCATTATTTTCTTCCATAGACTGTGGCGTTATCTAGCGGTAAACGGGCAACTGTCTTACCTTCCACAGTGCTTTGGAAAAATTAACGTGTACTCCAGAAAAATACCACTGCATGACTTACCAAACCGAAGTCGACCATCGATTGAATTATATCATATCTACTATTTTGGTTAGATTTTTGTATATATAAAAGAATAATTGCTTTGTTTAATAAAATACAAATTGACAATATAGCATAACATGAAAATATTACATAGTTGGAGATGAGGTGATGAGTTAAATAAAAATAAAAACCGAAAAATTAAGTTTTGTTTAAGAGATTTGGGAAAGTGGGACAGATTGGGTTTAAAGTAGCATTCCTGCGACACAGGCTGTCATGAAGCAAGCGATCGATCCGGTAAGCATGGCTCGAAAGGCTAGTTCGGCCAGATCTGACTTGCGGCTTGGAGCCAATGTGCTCAGTGTGCCTACTTGGATGCCTATTGAACTTAGGTTGGCAAAGCCACACAGTGCATAAGTGGCGATTGTTTGTGAGCGTTGCTGTGTTGAGCAAACAAAGCTAACTTAGTTTGGTAAATCAACATAACCGATGCCTTACCGAGAGAGCATTTTTTGCAATGAGTGTCGCCAACTCCTGGTAAGCAACAAACTCGTTGATCACCATCTTCATACCAATCAAACCAGCCACTTGTTCTGCTTCTGTCCATTCCACGCCCAGCATCATCGCAATTGGAATAAAGGCTTTCGAGAGTATCCACTTTATATCGGTGAGACATGGAAACAATTGAATTCATAATTAGATGGGTACATTCAACCAGAAAAATCTATTGAATCACGTAGATTTCATACAATTTGCTGATCAAAGCTATTTTTAAAATTAAAAATTGTACTAAAAATACTTTATTTTTTAAAATTTAAAAGCAAAATAAAACATTTTCTTACCTTGCAGCTTAAATCTGGGAGATCAAACATGGCGCCAAACCATCCAACAATGGCGTCGAGAAAAGCCAAAAAGGCTATAAAAGCGATCAGATTGGCGAGGATGCTGGCAATGAGACCCACTGCTGATGTGGCACCATTGGAACCTGCCTCAATGGCATTCCGCTCACTACTCTTTTCTAGTTGAATATCGGAGACAGAAGTTTGTGTTTTTTCCGTTTCCGGGTAGAAGAGCTTGGAGAGAGCTAGAGCAGAGGGTGCCGCCATCACGCTTGCCGACAACAGATGTGAGGCTGAGATCTATGATTCGAGTATTATTTACCTTAGGAGAGGGTGTGAAGAAAGTGTTTACCCCAAAGCTGATGTAGGCAGCCATAACTGAGCCAGCGATGGTCGCAAAGCCTCCAGTCATCACAGCATGCAGTTCTGACTTGGTCATTTGGCCCAAGAAAGGCTTGATCAGTAGTGGACTTTCGCTCTATTCAAAATCCTCAATCATCAAATGATTCACTGCAGTAACTTTTCGATAACCAACCATTCCAAGAAAAATGTTTCCAGAAGCAGAGATAGATTCACAGGCAGTTGTCCCGATAGTCGCCTGTAGCAGCCAACCAAAATTCTTTACAACAGATTGCATGATTCCATAAAAGTATAAAATTGATACGAAAAAGGAGAAGAAGATAATCACTGGCATTCCCTAGAAGAATTTAATTCAATTGAAGATAGACTCTCAAACAACTTGATAGTACAACATAAAGCAAACAAAGGTAAGTAGACATGGACGACAAATAAAGCAATTAAAGTACCGTGAGGGCAAAGATGGAGTTCTGTAATTGCAGAGGCAATTCCGGTAAATCTAGAGTCTTATTAACATCTTCAATTATCACAGGATAACTGCCTGGCACCGTCCCGACAAGATTTCTTGTCGCAAGATAACCAAACACCATTTCAGTTCCAGCTTTCGTAAAGTCAAGAAAGGTAGAAATTTTTTCGCCGACACATCCAAAGATTGCTTTTCCAAGCTTGGTACGAAGAACCACGATTCCAAAGACAAGTTGAATGGAAAACCCCCACAGTAATTGAATCCAGTTGATCTGTTTTCGATGTTTCTAAAAGTTGCATACTATTAGTATTCTAGAGTTACATTACTATGTGACTATATTTGCACTTTCTTACCGAACAAATTACTCCAATTACAATAAAACCAATATATCCAAAGAAAGAAGCTAATCGTGAACCAAGCTGATCCGGGTTCTCCAAAGCTTTCATGACAATCACAGCGAGAATTCCGCACCAGACCAAAATCCAAGCAAAACATCGCAATATTATCTGATTGATTCGATTCTGGAAGAACGAGCTAAAACAGTAATCGCCTGCTTTGATACGTTTGTGGAGTCTCGCCAGGCACACTGGCTTGAACAAGTAGTGGTAAATCCAGAATATGTACGTTATTATTGTCAGCAAGACCAACAGTCGAACGCCTTCACAATAAGAAGTGCTCTAGAGATTAAAAACGGAAAATAATTGATAAGTTCAAGTGATTAATGAAATAAATTAATTATGTTTAACTAAAACAAAACAAAGTTGCATACCTTGTGCCATGACAAATAGCAGGCATATCCAAGTAAACATTTGTAGATACATAAGTAGATTACATAGAAACAAATTGGATACCGTTTGTAAGTATGAACAACCTTATTCCAACATCCTTCTGGTGGTTTGGACTGTACTTCCGGTGAAGATGGGTGGTTGACATTATTTGGGATGACCAAGGTCAACTCGGTAGTTTCGTGTGGCATCGTTGAGTTTCCACCAAGTTTGACTATAAATTTAGTAAACACTTGAAACATTAGAAGGAGGAGTGAGTGTCATTAGCAGTGGCTAGGAAATGAAGCCATCTCCAATGATGCCATTCACGAGATCGAACCGTGAGAGAGAACACTCTCGAGTGTCTTTATGTTTATAAACACAGACATCGAAATGCAGAAGACAGAAACAGAGACAACACTATACTTCCCCAGGAGATCCGCATCCACTGATAACCAAAGCACATCATGAGACAGCTTTTGGATAAGGCACATCACATAAAACAAACCAACTAAACGGACAGAGACATGAAGCCTTGCTTTTAGCGCCAGTTTGTTCTTACACATACATTTAATTGAAAAGTTGTTGAGATAACACAAGAAAGAAGAACAAAGGGCAGATGTAGAAAAAAATAAAGTCTCTCGAAACCGAAGCTAATCTAAACAAAGTTTAAACTACAAAACAAGGTCAGATACCTTTCGAAACTAGTGGAAATTCCTTGACAAGGCAAACTTTTCTCCAAATCTCTAAATCACATGTTTTCATGTAAACAACATTATCATTTTAATTAATTGGTAGATCTAGTTATCAAAAAAAGAAAAACAGAATTTTTTATACAAATACCTTTTGTCGCATTTAATGTACTTTTTACAATTCATATTATAATCTTTGTCTAGTTAGTTTTTAAAGTTTTTCAGTTTACTTTAAAAAATATTTAGTATATTTTTATTTTCGATAGATTCTTTCAGATATCTTTAGAGTTTATCTATCGAATTTTTTTCGTCTTCACATGACTTGAACATCAGTTTGTCTCGTTGCCAAACGCGACAGGTTTGATGAAGTAAAGAAGGAGGGAAATTCAGTCAAGGATGGTTTTATCTCATCAGGAGATGTCTGTCAGTGGCAAGGGGTGGCCAGGAGGCGAACCAGATCCAAAGTCAGTTCTCATGAAATCACCTATAAATAGCTTTGTGATTTTGTCTATTTACTTGCAGCTAGACTTAG
This sequence comes from Papilio phestus, assembly GCA_018231625.1. Classification (NCBI taxonomy): domain Eukaryota; kingdom Metazoa; phylum Arthropoda; class Insecta; order Lepidoptera; family Papilionidae; genus Papilio; species Papilio phestus. Next base: position 22,900 of record DVQH01000339.1, read on the forward strand.
ACACTTTACTACTTTACTAGGTTCAATCTAATTTTGAATTGTGAATTAAGATATGTCTCTAAACTTAATCAGCATTTTTGTTCGGGAACTTTCTCTTACACTGGTTTGTGTTGCGGCCACTTTCAAGACCAGTTACACAAATCAGTGTATGAGAAAGTTCCCGAACAAAAATGCTGGTTAAGTTTAGAGTCATAATTAAGATAACCTGAGACACTGTTATGGCCTTTAATTTATTCACTTTTTCTGTTTTCTCATTTTTATCCCTAATGTTTTACGTTTTTAAAAACTTTTTAAATATTGGCTAACAAGGCAATAAATTTGCATTGGCATCAGTGGTTAATCAATCGGCAAATCGATAAAAGCAATATGCATAAACTCACATTACTCGATACTGTGCCTCTCTCTCTCTCTCTCTCTCTCTCTTTCACTCGTGATAGAATCCTTTTCCTAGTTTCTCATGTGATGCAGCAATAGCGACACCATTTTGAAATAACCTTGAAAATGATTTTAAGATTTGGCGCATTCTCATTTAGTGCATGTGTTCTTATTGTAGAGGCACACATGGGAAAGTAGTCTAAAATGAGCCCATATTTAGAGAAGATGTCTGAAACGCATACCATCTTTGATATCACAAAATGTACTTGCTTCTGCTTAATCGGTTGCAATCCGAACTGCATCGTTTTGATTTCGCCATCTGACACTTGTCATTATCTTCTCATCACAAATCGCAAAACTCTAGAAAATCTCGTCTATCAAATAAAAGTATTTTTACAAGAAAAACTGCAATACTACTCGTTCTCTTTATAATGTCAAAATGTCCTTTAAAACTGACCATTATCATTGAGTTAGGAACGAGTGCAAAAAGTAAGCAAAACTTTTCGATTATCCAAAGCTTTCCATTTGGGTGGAAAGTTGGTAAAGTTGAGTGGTAGTGTTGAGCAGATTGAATATAAATTGCTCTATCAATCGGTGAATTGGTTTTTCTTTCAAAAAAATTGTTTCGAGAAAAAATGTCATATTTGCATTCGACTAAAAAACTTTTCTCATCCACTTGATTATGCATGCGCGAATTCTATTTGAAATTGTATTTTAATTTTAAATATAAAACTCAAGTTTGATTTGGAAACAACACAATGTGTAATTCTGAAAATAAAAAAATTTCCATTTTATAATGAGAAAAGAAACAATTTCGGAAAAATTTTGTTTTAATAAATATAATCAATTATAGAATACATTGTTTAATATATTACTTGGAATATTTGTTTCAAAGCTTATTAAAATATAAATTATTGGTTTAGCACATTTTAAAAAAGTATATTAAATCAAAAAATTATCATAACTGTTAGAATGAAAACGCGTTGACTTTGTTGCAATTTGTTTTTGCTTGTTTATATCTTAGAACTTAGTCACTTACAAAGAAAAAGAAAGAGGTATAAGTGTGTGTATTTGTAAGAGAAAATTCCCATGTGACTCTCTTTACGGAAGGTCAGATTTCTCTTTCCCTTACAATGTAAGGCTTACATTCATCCACTCTTTGATTGTTGTAACTGCTAATTGAAGGGTTTCGAACGTACGCACAAACCCATATGCCAAACTAGAAAAAGTGGAGAGAATTGGGCAATCGTTTCCTGCATTGAGTCTTTCATGGTAACGCATAAGGACTAATCATATGTTTCGTTCTGTGCCTCTGTTGATGACGAGATATTCGATACTCGGAGCAATATAGTCCACTTTTCTTTTAGATTGAAAACTACCTCAATTTACAACAAAATACAAAACAAGTTGTTGATGCGTAGAAGTCTTCTCAAATTGATCAGATTCTATCAGTCTGATTCTGCATTATTGAGTACAGTGTCTTTCAGCACACTGTGTCTCATGTCTATCAAAACTTATTAGGTTAAGATTTGCAAACGATAATGATGGAAATGTTTTGTCTTGGACACAATCGTTAGTTTACTTGGTCATCTCTTCTTTATTAATAATTAGTTTGTCTCTCGAAATCACCTTATCTTTCACTTACAGTTTTATCATCTTCGACACACATGGGCGTGTATGTCATACTCGACATTTTCCCAGCAAAACATAATCCTCCTTTTATTTCGTTCTCTCTCTCTCTCTCTCTCTCTCTCTCTCTTTCTTCACCTACTTTGGTGTGTCGACTAAGGATTACACTTGCCTTTGTGTACTAAGTTGACAAGCATCAAGTGACATTTTTCCATATTAAAGGAAGTGCTTTGATGTAAGCCGTACTGATTCAACGTGGGTGGTCTATTCTTTCAATTTGAACCAAATCATAACACATCATTAAACACAATATTCCATAAACTTGTATTAAAACTTGCATTTTACAAATTTTCTAAGATCAATGGCTTTTAACATGGAATATTCTGCAATTTATTTAATTTAATAATTCTTTAAAGAATTCTTAGTATTGAATTTGCATAATTGAACATATTAAAATTATTAAGCGTGGTTAAATTAATTTAAAAATAAATTTCTACTTAATTTTGTATAAATTATAACTTGTCTTTGACTATAATTCTTATAAGATAGCGTAATCAAAGTTTACTATAATATATGTCTATTATATATTAGCTAATATAGTAGATAATCTTCATTAGTACTTGCTAAGCTGTCGTTTTTGGAACACTTTCAAATGTAATAAAATATTGCTTAGAAATTAATGTATTTTAATATCATGTCAATTATTTTATAAATAAATATATAATTATTGAAAACCCTGAATTGCCACTGGTTATCTTTACTTCTATCTCTCACACATTCTCACTCCCTCTCAACTGTTTAGTTTTCTCTCCAATAACCCTAAGCCTTTTCTGTAAGGTTCTTTCTTTCTTCTCATATATTCTTAGACGTGAGACGTCATCATGTCGTTTCGTTTTAGTTTTGCTCTCTCTCTCTCTCTCTCTCTTTCTCACCGAACCCGCGTTTTATGCGGATTAAGTCGTGTTCTCTCTCTCTCTCTCTGTGTGTCTCATATCCATTCATATACTCACACTTATTGAATGTTAAGCCTACTCGATTCTCATTTTCATCCTCACCACCATCCAACATCACGAAATGCTCGTAAACAATCTAGCTGAGGACAGGTCTCGACAGCGGTTGAGCCTCTCCTTTCCATTCACTTTAATCAAATTAATATATTTTGCAATGTTACCACTCTCTCTCTCTATCTCTCTCTCTCTCTCTCTCTCTCTTGGATCATTTTGACGATGATGACGAAGACGACGACTGTACTCTCTGTCTACCACCGGTTGGTGATGATGATGATGACACTCTTATCAATTATTGAGTGGCTGAGAGGCTGTCGACGAGAACGACATATTAATTTGGAAGGTATATACTACACCATATAGCATATGAGTAGCATCTCTCTCTCTCTCTCCCCCTCTCTTTTCTATAATCCCTAAGTTTATTTCACTATAGAGACCTAGAAAACTTAACTAATTTTGCTATCTACTTCATGTCATTAGAGAGAGAGAGAGAGAGAGAGAGAGAGAGAAAAACTGTTTTTCTGTATTTCAATTTATTTCAACACAAACTTATTTTTTGTCATTTTCTGGTAATGTTGATGATAATAATAATAATAATAGTCACCTGTATCACTTCAAGCATCTTTTTTATTTATTTGTACTCTAACGTAATGAAATTATTTTTTTTCTAGAAATTAGAAATTTTACAGATATAATTACAAACAACAATAATAACTGTATTCTAATTCTTTTGCTTAATTTTATAGGAAAAATTAGCCGTGGAATCAAAAGAATTCTTACTCTAACAATATTTATCGCAACCAGAGAGAGAGAGAGAGAGAGAGAGAGAGAGAGAGGGAGAGAGAGAGAGAGAGAGAGTGAGAATGGGATGACAATGTCATTGAAATTCTGGTTAATAATTTAAAGTGAAACGTTGAGTTCGAAATGTTTCTTTTTCATCTATTCTCACCTGATACCAAGTTTTATTTAAAATTGAAAATGATAAAATTTCAAATAAATAAATTCAAATTTGCTTTGAACAAGTACTTTGCCGGCTGCAACTTAACAATTCAAAAATAATTTGGAGAATTTCAAATCAATTAAATTTAATTATTACATCTAATTTAATTAATCCACTGAAACAGATTGCCATGACGATTTTTTTAATTGAGAATTTTATTGTTTGATTTAAATTAGAGTGAAGAGGGGGGAAGCAAAATGCACGATTGCATTTGAACTGTCATTGTGGAAGGCACAAATTTTGAATGATTAATTAACTGGAACTAATTTAAATTTTGAATAGCGGCCAGTTTAATAAAAAAAAGTGAACTCGTAATTCACCAAACAAATTTTTTTTATTTTTTTGTAATATGTCCCATGTGAATAATATAAAATTTCAATTAATTTAAAAAATAAAACTTTGTGGCAATTGAAACTACAATCGCACATCGCAAAATCTTGCATTAAAGTTGCAGCACTGTAGTAATCTATTGTTGCAAAACATTGTCACTCTTGTAAAAATATCCTTCCTTCTAAAGTGTTGTTTGAGTTAAATCTGAGTTATAAAATTACCGTATCTTGCTAATTAATTAGAAATTAGAAAAAAACTGAAAAATAGTTTGACAAGAAAAGAGTGAACTTGAGTGCTTCTTGAAACTGTCAACTCAATCCCACTTCATCATTCGATTTTGCTCTCTCTCTCTCTCTTAATCACTTTGTTACTGTTATTTTTTGCTCGACTCGACTCCCACAATTTACACTTGAGCTAAATGTGTCACCCTACTCTTCATCACACTACTAATTGCGAAAACTCCACTTTCCTGTCGAACGAAAGATACAGTGTGAGCTTGAATTTCTATGAATAGTTTTGTTTTTAGAACATATTGGTTCTTGAAAAATTATCGCTCATTTTTCTTATCTTAATAATATTGCATAACGTTATTAATAAATATTTTAAAATTTTATTAATGATTTAAAAACAGTAAGCATGACTTTTTAAAGTGGACTAAATTTAAATTAAATAATTTAATTTTTAGAGTTTAGAAGATAGAAAATATCAATAAGCATTGAGAAAACTTGTTTGTCAAACTGTATTGCACTTCAATAAATTGTCGAATAATAGCAAAACTTGACACAATCTTTTCAAATCACAGCTTTTTCTTTCAGTCTATGAGATATAAAACTTTTGTGATGATGATTGTTAGATGGTCACTTGGAAAATTTTTTATACAGGATAATTTTGGAATTTTTTTAGTTCGACCAGAAGAAATTAGTGGAAAAATGAAGAATTAGATGTGTAAAAATGATGATGGAATTTGTGATGGTGATGGAGTGGAAAGTGCTTGAAAGCACAATTGCAGTTCAATATTAAGATATATATAGTGAGAGATCGAATTGCAACACATCACGATAATCAAATTCTCTCTCTCTCTCTCTCTCTCTCTCTTTCTCTCTCTCTCTCTCTCTCTCTC
>DVQH01000340.1:0-28339 GCA_018231625.1 Papilio phestus
TCAATTGTTTCGCTCCGTTCGATTTGCGAATACGGCACTCTGTCGCATCGCGACAACACTCACAAAACTGTTATTTTTTCATTGTATACTGAAAAAAAAGATCTCATTTTCAGTATACAATGAAAAAATAACAGTTTTTCATTCTAAACTGAACCCATTTCTGTGAGTGTTTGCACTTTTTTCTCCAAAACTACCAACTACAGTTTGCCCTCAAACTTACGCGTTGTTGCAAAGGCCAAGTAAAAGGCATTATTCGAATTTGATTACTGTCTTCAATTTTGCCTTTTCAACAACGCGTAAGTTTGAGCTTTTACTGTATTTTTGAATATTAAAATGTTGAACGATTATGTTATTTTTATTTGTAGCCAATTTACAAAACAGCAATAAAATAAGTGTTATAAATAAATATGGGAGACAAGTAGTACAAGCAAAAAAATGAGACTTTAAGATAGAAGTCTAGGCGAAAGGGGTAGATGGCCGCTGTGGGAAAATAGGTTGATTGGGTATACTGGGTGGTTGGTTGTGATTGTGAGCATAGTGGTAGGGTTGCGGTGGAGTTGAGTGGCGGTACTGATCATCCTCTTCGTTGTAGACCATGGGTCGGTCTGCTTGGTACGGATATCTGGGGCCTGTTTGGATAGCATTGTCATACTGTCTCGGGCCAGACTGCCACGGTCGGTGGTATTGTCGCGGTTGCTCTGGGCCGTAGCGGTATTGCTGACTGCGGGGCTGGTACGGCTGACTTGGATACTGAATGCCACTGTTTTGCCCACGATACGGCTGTTGCTGGTACGGCATCCGATTGTTCTGATGTTGCACCGGAGGTGCGTGTGTTGTCATATATTGGCTCACGGGATAACCATGATTTTGTTGTGGCTGGTCGTACTCCACTGCAACAAAGTAATTGTTAGTTTACACTAGTTGTGATTGTAAAGTAGAAATATGTAAACAATAGACAAGTTCAGTGTGATCGGTTAATGTTGATTACCTTTAGGTTGATAATTGAATGTATTTTTCCCTAAAGTGGGATAGTCATTGGCATAATTGATCTGTGGGTGTATAGGCACACGAGGGGGCGCTTGTGGTTGCACTGGTTGATACGAATTCTGATAAGCAGTGGGTCGGGGTGTGACGTAACCATTGTTGTGCAACATGGGTTGTTGTTGATGCGTCGAGTGATGTTGTGGGTTAGCCGTGCTCACTTCCTGTCCGTGGTCAATCTGGTTGTCTTCAGCACCAGCAGTGTGTGCGCCTTCGGTGGTACCATCTTCGCCCCCACCTGCCTCACCATCCTCTCCCTCTCCAGTGTTGCCATAATCATAGTCAGGATTCTGTTCTCCTCCATTTTGTTGGCTCTGCTGCTGGCGTTCCTTCTCTTCCGCCTCTCTTTGCTGTTTTTCCTGCTGCTTTCGAATTTCTTCGATATCTTCCTTGGTTAATAAACCTGGTGGGAATAGTCCTTCGGGAAAGTTATCATTGATAGGCCCACCAAAGTTTTGTAACTGCTGGATGTCAGGATCTTCAGCTGGGTTTTGTTGTGAGTCGTCACCGGCGTTGCCATTTTCCTCACCACCACCTCCTGTACCATCGTAGTCCGGACTGGCTTCTCCTTCACCCCCATTTTCATCTTCGCCAACATCGCCCTCTGAGTTGTTATCATTTGATCCTTGACCTGTGTTAGGATTGCCATAGTTTCCATTGTTACCATAATATCCACCAGGAAGAGCATTTGAGTGCTGATTTCCTGTAAATGTTATTGAGTTTTAAAATCTATAAATACATATTTTTTAATCTTACTTTGCTGATTTCTGGGCAACCCAAAGTTATTCATTCCGCCCTGACCTTGGCCTAATCCTTGTCCAAGAGCATTTTGATTCAATCGGTTGCGATTACCCGTATTTCCCATGTTACCGCCTTGTTGACCCATTAGAGGATTGATGGGAAGTCCAAAAGGATTCAGTGCTCGGCCTAAACTGTTGAGTAAGCCCGCTTGACCCAGTTGACTCAATAAATTCTGACTTCCTCCGGGTCCTAGTTGGGACTGAATTGCTCCTGTGGAAAGTTATTTTATTTTTAATTAATAATTTTAGTTTTCTAACTATACTTACTTTGAACCTGAGGATCTCGAAGAAGTCCTGGGTTTTGCATGATTTGTTGTGCAACAATCGGATTTTGTCTAGCAAGCATTTGCAATCGAGGATTATTGCGAAGGATCATGGCAATTTGAGGATTGATACCACCGCCACTAGCTCCACCTCCCGGCATACCACTAAGGAAAGGGTTGGGTGACTGTGCATTGCTGATCATTGGGTCCTTGTCAGTGGTGTTGCCATTAGGGGATAATGCCTGGAACACATTCGCTTCGCTGCGAGTAGTGTTCGTTACACTGTTGGTTACATTGCTGGCTTGCGTTGTCATGTTGACCAGTTGCGACTCAGGCACATAGTCACTAGAACCCGGGATAGTGTTAGTCTGAATATCGCGGTTCGACTTGGTGTTGGCAGCATTCTTCTGGGTCAATGTCAACTTGGTATTACTCTGAAAGCCTAGTACCAACGGCCCAGATATAAGAAGTAAGTAATAAAGCGGTAGCATCGTCATGGTGAACACAAGAGTAAGTCACCCACATAAGCGTTCACACTAATTGAATTATCTTCGCAATACTGTCCTAGAAAATCGAATCAACAGAACTCGCATTGTGCCACTTGACAAAATGGCTGTCACAGACACACTGATTGATCACTGTCACTTAGGCTCTCAGCACCCCGCGCTACTAAACCACCTCCGAGCGGATATAAACTATTTTATACGAAGGATACCTGCCAGAAAGTAAGGGATTTTTATGAATCACTAGTATTTGTGTGGTGTTTCGATGGTGCCTCGTGTGGAGGCTACGTTGCAACTGGTGCCAGCAGTGCGTGGCTATCGCCGGTGCCACTGCATTGGCCCACCACACACTCTGCACTTTCGACACCACTAACGCTCCACTGGTCACTCCTTACTTACTCTATCCTCACCTTGGAGCATTTTTAGCATATTGTCGTTTCCGCTCCCTCTACAAAAAAACTGATTGAAATCAGGTAGGCTTGAGTAGACTCGAACACCACTCAGAAGCACATCCAAAATGACCATCTAAAGTTTTGACTAAAATTAATATGCTAATCAAATTAAATAGTCAAATTCGAAAAATAAAATTAAATAAAAGAATTTATTAGAGGCTTGAGTTGTAACTCTATGGAATTTTTTAAATTTTTGAAATTAATCAATGCTCAATATTTTTTGTGAATTGCAAATTTTTACAAATATTTGTAATCAATAATTGTAATAATAACTGTCGTATAATCGTTTAAACACAATATGGTCAACAGTTTAACTTGGTCAGTTAAAATTGTCCTGAGTTTACCTCCAACCCTTGTTCAAGACTATGCTGACCTTGACCAAAGTTAGAAGAGGTTTCTTCAATCAGATGAAATAGTTGATAATTCTCACCATATGCTATATTTCTATTTGGAGTCATTCGACGGTGTCCTCTAGGAAGCTATTTAGCCAAAGTTAAGTAACCGACAATACATGAGAGGCATGTGACACTGACTCTACGCGTTCCTTTACTGAGAAAGGTAGTAGTGGAGTGGAGTAGACATCGATGACTAGGTATAGCGGAAACACTGATTACGTTATGGCCACTCTGTACGTTTCACCACTCTTTACTCTATCTTGCTTTGTTTTATAGTGTGTATATTTTTAGATCTACAAAAAAACAGAATTGCGAAAGTGAAAACCGGATCGATAAATAAGTAACAACAATGTACGTGTTTAGAGGTATTTTTGGTTACTCAGAACAAACAAATATCAACAACTTTTAAGCAAAATATAATTATTGAATGTCATGTTGAAAACTCAACTTAAGTTATAAGTAGTAAGCACACTGGGCAGCGGTAGTAAGGGTAGCCATTTTGCTTGTAAGGGGCATACACATAAAGCTTTGGACAATTCTAGTCAAGGTCGCTTGGATAATCACTTACACTTATAGTGAAATTTTGGTGCGCAACAAGCACCATGAACTGTGGTAGATGTCAAAAAGAAACTAGTCTTGTCGGTTCTTACTAATTAGTCATCCAGACACGGATGACATTGGAGATGGTGGCCCGGAAATGAGTCTACACTAACAATCACGGTCACGTGGCAAACCTGTGCAAGCCGGACAGTGAAGCAGGCGGCTCGAGTGAGCAGTGGGTGTCGCTCTCGCGCCACTGGCCACCCAACCGCCTCTCTTAACGAGCACTTCCACTCCAAGTTACACCACAGACCACAAACGTGTCTAGTGATCTAAATATATAAGCCCAACACCAGACATTGCACTCGGATTTGTTTCACCTGTGATGACATTACCCGAACATTGATACCTCATATGCAAAGTGTTCCCATCAGTTCAGTTATTCTGAAGTATTCCATTCAGTCGACCAATTCAACAAGATACCGATGATGAGAGCACTCAAAGTAAGTTATTCGAATTCAAACATTGTCGATTTACTTAGGGTTTTGCAGTTATGCTTGATAGTCATCGTAAGCTGTATTCTAATTCCATCTACCATCGGTGACGATTTAGCAGTAGCAGAGTCTGCTTACGGAGGTGGAAAAGGCGGTGGAGTTCTAGTGGCCGGAGCAGGCAAATTCGGTAAAGCCGGTGCCGCAGGGGCTGGTGCCAAAGGTGCTGGAGCTGCTGGTTTTGGAGCTAAAGGGGCTTTTGCCAAAGGTAAACAAACCTAACCTTATTCCGTAATTAATTATTAATGCATATCTTTTACAGGAGGTGTTGCTGGTGGAGCAGCTGGAGCAACAGGTTTTAAAAAAGGTGGTGCTGCTAAAGGAGGTGCCGCTCTTGCCAAGTTTGGCAAAAGTGGATTCAAGAAGGGAGCCATCAAAAAAGTGTTTGCTTCTGGTCACGACAAAAAGTTTGCAAAAGTAGCAGTGATGGGCCATGACAAGGCTTTCAAGTTTGCCTCATTGGGTGCTGCTGGAGCAGCTGGTGGCAAAGCGGGCGGCTTGGCAGCTAAGAAAGGTTTCGCTGCAGCAGGTGGCGCTGCTGGATTCAAGAAGGGCAAGAAGGGTTTTAAGAAAGGCTTCGCAGCTGCCGGCGGCGCCAAAGGAGCATTCAAGAAAGGAGCTTTTGCCAAGGGCGCATTCAAGAAAGGAGGCGCTTTTGGTGCCAAGAAAGGAATCAAAAAAGCAGTCGGTGGTGGTGGCCTTTTTTAATCATAATTTACCGGACATACAACATTCACTATTTAAAACAATAAAACTCTTTCTAGCGAGCTTCTTTCAAATGTGATTGATTAATCAATTCTGTCAATGACGGCATTGTAAGTGTAAAAGAATGCGTTCAAGTGGAACAAGTAGGTCAAGAGTGAGTACTTTTGTTACACTGCATGCATGCACATTGCGACACGTGGTCCAAGTCGGCATGACACTCACGCCGAAAAAACAGGCAGGCATCAATTTAGGTCTAATTTAACTTAATTCGTACTCAAACCCTAGTTTCCAATAAGGGAGTTTTTTTTATAAAATTCACGCGCATTTCTTGTAATTACTTGAAGAAGTGCTGAGACAGGCTGTGAGAGTCAAATTGATTGTTTGCGTCAGATGTGCCAATTAAAGATAAATTAGTCAACCGCTGCAAAGAGTTAATCAAGTGTGAGCTATGCAAGGTGTTGCCAGTAGCAAGTGCGTCGTAGTGCAATCTAGGCATTCTTCAAGAAGGTGATATTAGTACCGGCGTGATGTTAGTACCAGTGTGGCTGGCTAGTGTGTTGGGTGTAGTCTGGTTGCCAGTGGTGTTGACCCTGGACCAGTGCCACTGTAGCGATCGGCTGTTGCTCAGTGGAACACGATCCATGTTCTTCTGTGGACGATATCTCAACAACGTGCTCGCAGCCGACACTTGCGACCCGACAAAACTCTACCTATGTACTCGTGGCAATCAAACCGCCACACCGGTTGCTTTGTGTCCCAAAGCCAGAAGATCATCTAATAACTGCAATGACAGCTTTTTGTCACGTAAGTCGAACAACTAAAATATGTTAATTAGGAAAAATAGAAATGATAAACTATACTGATGAGATGTATAATCAAGCAGGAAACCACTGCCTTCGACTGATGAAATGTTCTTGTCGCGGCAACAAGTTCCGCCGTGACCAGATGGTGTGCGGGCAGAGCCTACAGGGCTCGGATTGTCAACCTAACGTGCTATACCAGTGTCGACTGCTGGGTAGTCCAGTGCCAATGGACACCTGCCAGCACGGATGTCTCGGTGGCAAATGCCAACAACGACTAGTAGAGGTGGACAATGATCTCGAGGACAACAAACCTAGCCAAGCCTCGGCCTATGCCAATTCCAGTCAACCTCATGTCGAACACGAAGTTGAATTTGTCACCTTTGCACCTCTTATAGGCATTCATATTAATCCATAAACAATTTTATTTTAAACCAATATTCAGACAATCTTCATTATACGCGTCACTTGCCATAAAACCTAAAACAAATAAAAACCAATAAGTATTGTTTTTATCTTTTAAAAGAATAAAACAAATTTTATAGAAAAAATCAGGGTAACTATGACACAAGCTCACTGATACACTACCCGTGTATCTCACTAGCAAGGATGACTAGTCATCATTTTTTAAAAACATAACCAACAACCAAAACAAGAACCAACCTTATAATTTCCACCAAATCACCTTATTTGACCAAGAATCCAACCTAAAAATAACAATACAAATTAGCTATTTGACTTAAATTTAACGAATTTTATATATAGCTTATATTGATCAGGGTAACTATGACTGAGATCAATTTAAATCACTAAATTGGGAAATATTTCATCCTTAAAACAAAACCATGACAAATTTCTAATGTAAAACAGACTTACCTGTCAAGACTAAGCACAAAATCCTTCCAGTGAAAACGTTACAGTTCCTCTACGTATTTCTTTGATTTTGTAGAAAAAAAGTGTAAAAGAATTTTTCTTACCTAAAACAAAAAATTGGATTTTACGAAAAGAAAATAAAATATGACAAATCAAAGTATTTATAAATTGACTCAGAACGCTGTGGGAATGCGAACTTTCATGGTTCATCAACAACGCAAGAAAGATTTATCATCACAAACAATGGAATGATTTGCCAAAGTATACAACACTAAAATACGAACCTTTTCAAGTGAAATGAAATTGTGAGAACCAAGAGATAATTTGTGTAGCAACCAACCCTAAATCCAGTCCGTTAAACTTATTACGAACGTCTAACAGATTCGTTTCGGAACAAGTTTAACAGAAAGGAATCGAGTTTGCCCACCAGATCAGTGACCAAAGTTGAAAACCTGGCATTGGCTCGGTGTCAGCGATAATAATCGTACGGATTCTTTACTCAGTTGTCTTGGCATGTGTGTGACCAAATGTCTATCAGAAATGTTTTAAAAAATCAAAAAGTATGCCACAAGTGGCACATCATGGAGAGAGTTCAATCATCATTTAGACAAGGAACACACACACGCAGAAAGACGAGTAAAGATAAACCCAGACGAATATCGTTGAAAAGTGATGAAATGCTTAAGCCAGGTCTTCATTTCACTTGATCGTGTAGTTGGGACAAAGCTCGGATTAAACCCGCTTTGGTTAAAAGAGGAATTCGAAAAATTTATTATAATTTTGACCGTGTTATTATAAAAAATGATGACATTCTTCGGATGTTGAGTGAGCTTATTTGCCCTTCTTGGCTTTGATCTTACGCAGATAGAACTCGAGTTCTTTGCCTTCGAGAATGTAGCCATCGGCGCGACCTACTTGTCCCGGTCGAGACGAGAGACAAGCTGTGATGCAAAACATTTAGTCTACAAGTCAATATTTTCAACTGATTCAACTCACCAAGAACACGACCAGACATGAACTGCTCCTCAAGAGCGGGATCTACCTTGGCCGCTTTCTGTCGCAACTTGTATTTCTCTTGTTCACCCTTGGCTGTCATCTTTTCAGCGGCTTCTTGCTCAGCTGGAGTCTACAAATTTTTATAGGTACGTTGTTAGTTATAAGTTTACTATTTCATCAGTAATATAATTTTAAAAGACTAAAAATTTAATAATCAGTTATAAAGCTACTCTATCAACGTATAATCAGTCGAAAGATGGTGATTGAGTTTGATGTTCATCACTCTTCCAAATTTTAACTTTCACAACATAAAAATGAATATATGCTTACCAACTTGAGGCCCTTTTTACGACCCAAATTGAGGGCATAGTAGTTCTCGTACCAAGTACGGAACGGAGTAGCGTCGATCAGCACAATGCAGTTCTTCACCAGAGTCTTGGTTCGCACCAACTCGTTGTTAGATGCATTGTAGACTACGTCCACAATACGAGTCTTGCGAGTGCAATCTATAAATATAAAAATAAAATAACATATAAAATTACAATATAGAAAAAATTAAAAATTGCAACTACGTACGCTCCGAAGACCAAGCAAAGTTGCCGTGGTCCAAACGAAGAGCGCGGTGCTTGACATTTCCGCCACGTGTTCGCACCAAATGAATGCGCTTCCCGCCGATCTACAAAACCAAGTTTTAAAATTAGAAATGCGACGAAATAATTTGGAATTTAGAATATAGCATTTTTATCTCAGAAATTTTAAAGGAAAATGTCATCAACTTGGCCAACAAGCCTTGCAGATGACACGCATGAAAAACATCATGTTGGATTTGAAAAAATGAATTTATAAGAATTAAGAGCTTACCCTGGTATTAGCAGCCGGGCGGCCCAATTCGAACTTCCTCTTCTTCCTGAGGGGCTTGCGTTTACCGCCAGTGGCCCGTCGCTTATGCCAGTGATTACGTGAGATACCTGTGAGGCAAAAAATTCAAGAAGTTGAGTTAGCATCGAGCTTGCAGTCTTCTCGCTCGCCCGACTGGATTCAAATTAGAAAGCACAATAGAATAGATCATGAAAAGTATTTTAAATCAAGTTCCAAGTTGTTGAGACCCGAGAGAACTAAGAATCTAGGGTCAAAAGAAGCAAGTCGGGAAGCAGCGGAGCGGTGCGCGCACTTACCCATGGTCGATGCACGCCGGAAAAGGACGAAAGCGTGTGCCGTCTCTTGCCACTCGCCTTCCTCCAACGCCGTCTAGACCACGCATGCGCCAATCTACCTTTCTTAGCGCCATCTGCCGTCCTTGGTCAGGTAACTCCAAAATTGGCCTGGTTAGGTAGCAATAGGTGCGCGCCTTTGCGTGTAAGTGGAAATAGAGCTAAAATTCAGTCGTGTTTTGCTCTCGCTGCAGTCAAGTTGTCCCTTCTGTCCTGTTTGCCTTGCTTGCCGTAGAACTTTGCCTCTTTCAAGAGTTGCATGTTTACACCAGTTGCATCAGTGCAACTACGGCCTAGAAAAGAAAATGTTCAAACTCTCTTCAAGTAATGAGGCGAAGAGCAAATCCAATGTTCGTAATTTGTCTGAGAAACCACCGGTAAAGCAGTCAAATCGCGATGCAGTGAATGCAACCGATGGTGGCATAGTGGCACATTTTGGCGCCGATTCGGTGAAAATGATTGCTGAGTCAATTGGCATCCCTAACATAGCTGAAGATGCTGCACGAATGTTGGCAGATGACATAACGATGCGCCTCAAGTATGTGGCACAAGATGCGATCAAGTTTGCTGTTCACGGTCGTCGAACTATAGTTACATCAACCGACATCGACCATGCATTGAAGAACAAGAACATTCCTCCAATGTTTGGCTATCATGACAATGATCTACTACCGTTTCGATTTGCTTCTGGTGGGGGCCGTGAACTTTATTTTCAGGAAGAAAAAGAAGTTGAATTACCCGAAATCATCAAAGATGTGAGCCAAGCTAAGCTACCTCAAGATGTGAGTATCAAATGTCACTGGCTTAGCATTGAAGGAGTACAGCCTGCGATCCCCGAAAATCCACCACCACTAAATAAAGATCGTTTACGGCTTGAAGCAATTGATCCATCAACAGTTCTAGATCTCAAAGATACTCCGGGTAATCTCTTCTCGAGTCCGAGCTTGAATAAATTCATCACTCAGAAAAAGAAAAAGACTACCGAAGTGATTAAGGTAAAACAATATGCTACACACGAGTTATCTATGGAACAACAACTTTATTATAAAGAAATTACGGAAGCATGTGTCGGATCTGATGAGGCCCGACGAGCGGAAGCACTGCAAAGTTTAACTTACGATTCTGGTTTGCACCAAATGCTACCTCGTCTCTGTACCTTCATCTCAGAAGGCGTCAAAGTGAACGTTGTCCAGAACAATCTTGCTTTATTAATTTATTTGATGCGCATGGTAAAGGCACTACTGGACAATCATAATCTTTATTTGGAGAAGTATTTACACGAAATCATTCCAGCTATGATTACATGTATAGTTTCGAAGCAGCTTTGTTTAAGGCCCGAACACGATAATCATTGGGCGTTGCGCGATTTTGCCTCTCGTCTTTTGGCTCAAATCTGCCGCAATTTCAACACTAACACCAACAACATCCAAGTCCGTGTGACACAACTTTTCACACAGTCGCTGGACAAGGAACGACTCGCTATGTCTTCGATCTATGGCGTGATCTCATGTCTCGGCGAGTTGGGTCCCGAAGTGCAACGAGCTTTATTGCCCAAACGACTTCGCTCCATTGGCGAGAGAGTTCGACTTAATCTCGAAGGTAATGGTGCATCATCCGCTGACAAAGCTGCTTCAGACCATATCAGAAAGACAATCCTTTCTCGGTTACCAGCGATAATTAAGGTAATTATAATAATTGATTTGAAACAATTTGCTCATCATTATTTTGTGCCAACCATAGAACATTCGATCTCCGCCAGATATATTGGAGGAGTACATAGCCGACTACGGATACTTTGGGCCATTACTTTATAACGGTAAGAATTTTCAATAGCATTCTTAGTACAATATTAATTTGATTATTGATTTAGATGTTTGCAATCTACGAAGTCAAGCAAACCCACAAGGGCAGGCGAGAATTACTGGTAAGTAATATTGTTTTTATATTGTTATCGGTTAAATATTTATTTACAATAATTGTGTAGTTCCTGAAACTCAAAACGCTAACACAGGCAATATAGCTTACCGGCGTGTGAGCAATGTAACCGGAAGTCCTGTACCAAGCCAACCTAACCCCGGCAAGTATACTATAATTCAACAATCAACTGGTTCAAACCCAATGTACCGTATCTCGACGGCCCCTGTCAAGTCAGACAACTCAATGATAGGCGGACAATTTAACCGTCAGTTTGTACAGCAGTCACCACAACAAGCTCAATATACATCGCAGCATCCACCGGGGTCAACTCAACCTCCTACGCAACAGTCCCATTTCTCACTCAACCATCATTACCAATCAAACTGATTACTTTATTCTCGATCCCCTTCAAACTGTTCCATTCACACATGTCATCTGTAGATAGTGCATGTCATTTTATATTATTTTTGAACTACAGGAATATATATAAACTAATAATAACAGTAGGCAAAATACCTCAGCAAATGAAGCACGACCGGAGGTTAAATGTGGCGACATCTTGAGCCAATTGGAGCTTATCGATGCCCGAGTTTGGTACGCTTGGTGAGAAATCTTCAATGTCAATTGTGGTAAGACGGGTGGCACGAGGATAATCAAACAAACCTGTCGACCACTTTGTAAGTGGTGACAATGCAAATTGGCAACCAATTGTTAGCTTAACACTTGACATGCGATTATCGAAGTCACTTCTACTCATCCAATAGTAACATAAAGTTTAACCTTGCTAATAGTTATGATGAGGCCAATCAGTGGAACTGGTCGGATCAGTTCAAAAGGCCAAGTGAACAACTTGGTGGACAGATGGCATACCGAGCGAGTTCATTGTCGACTTTTATCAGCTGATTGCTGTCTTGCGATTCGCCACTCGTTGCATGCTCAAATGTTTGTCTTGCCTCAATACCACTTATTGTTGCCCACATTCGAAATCTAATCGTGCTGTGGTTAGAGGTGACAGATAATTTAATGACTACTACAAGCACATGAAGGCGAGTGGTGAGGTATCATCACAGTATCGTATCACGTCGGGGCTCATCGTGGTGCTTGTCGCTCCAAACATACAATTTGGTGTCATTGAAAAGTGATTGGTCAAGTTGATTTACTAATTGTTCCAGTGAGATGGCTCCGTTTGCACAGTGGATTGGTGGCGAGAAGCGTCCAGTGATCCTGGGCCATGTGAATGGTGAATTGTCATCGCGCGGTGCCATTTGGCATGAGGTTCCATGTCTCAACAACGATGGCCTTCAGGCACAAGTCTTCCAGTCCGATGACAAGTTGCTCACCAAACAGATTTGTCTTGACGATCGAGTCACGATCTATCCGATCGATGATGCTCTGAACGAGGTGAAAGAGTGGCGCGCAAATGGCTTTGAACGAGAACGAGTTTGCATCAAGTTGGTGGACCACCTGTTGACTTATTGCAAGCCCGGCCCTGGAAGTGAGGAACCACTCAAGGTTAAATACATATCAAGAGCTAATGCTTTGAAGAAGACACTAGCTAGTGTGGAGCAGTTGACAGACCCTCTCCCAGATGTGCGATACTCACTAGTTGTCCCCTGTGTGGTACCATCGTTACTATCATTTGTGAATCGCATCCTTCCAAGTCTACTAGCCGGAGTGCCACTTACGGTGGTGACTAGCGCTCATTGTGCTGTTCAGGTCGCTTATCTTTGCCACTTATTCTACGAGGCTGGTGGGCCCAAGTCGGTTCTTAATCACTTGATCGATTTTCAACTCAAAACTCGAAACGATACTGTGGTGTACATTCTCACCGAGAGCACTGATACCTACTCGGCAGTGGAAAGTATAATCCAAACTTATCTTGTATCAGGTTTTTCTCACTTCAAGATCTATGCTCAAGAATCATTGAGCAACATACTAAACGATTTGCTACAAGATAAGTTGTTAATTCAGTATCCTGACGAGGCTCTGTTTCATGAGAGTGAGCTGTTTGAGTTGCATGACCCGTCAGCTTTAGTCCACTTGGATTCAATGGACATCCAGTCATGTCAACCTGGTATCTTCTTACACTACTTCCGAAACAATACAGAATTACTCAGCATGATTAACTACAAACCTAATTCGACGCGATTTGTCTCTATTTGGTGTGAAAATACCGGACTGGCTCACAAAATGGCCCGTAGCATCCGCTCTAGTGGGCAGATACTCATTAACACTTGGGTCACACCAATCATTCAAGAACCAGCATGGCAAATACAACTAGCTGAGCAAGTGACATGGACTACTTTTGCTGCAACACTTAAGCTCCAAAAATCAAGTGACAAGTAAGACTCTAATAGATTTTCCAGTGTTCAAGTTTGGTTAAAATTTAAGTTAAATGCTTGTCAAATTTGGCTTTATAATTCAAATGAGTTCAGTAGCAGTGATTTAAATAGGCTATTCCTCAAACTAGGAGACCTGACTTTGAGGAGAGGTTCTAGTTGAACACTCGAGATAATCTGTCGTGTTCGCGTGTGATTTACTTAAGATGACACATGCTAATGCACCCACAGATGGGCATCGCTCTCAAGCCGGCACCGTGCTCGCCTCCTCGCCGACCTACTGCAAGAGTCAAAACTCGATGTATTCGATGACTCACTGCGTGCCACTCTGTGCCACCTGTCGCTGAGCAGTCGCAGCGTGGATGAAGACCTGTCAGGGAATGAGCTGCGAATCGACTATCACCGACCCATTGGCCAGATCGTGCTTCTCATCGACTCCACTTGGCATCAACCCTCACCTTCGCTGGCGGCCTATCTCCTCGCTGCTCTGGTGGCAGGCAACACTTTGGTGGTGTGCGCTCTCAACTCCGATCTACTCCACTCATGGCAGGCAATCGGTCGATTCTTGGATGCGCGACAGCCCGACAGCAGAGGAGTAGTGCAAACAATGGTCACTGATCACTGGCCAAGTAGTGATCAAGCGGTGCGGATCCTAGTTGATACCGAGAGTGCACAGCGACGCGTTCAATCGCTTTTCATCGATCAAAGTCAATGGAACAGCACCCGGCACCTCGCGCCCCTGCCAGTTCAACAGCTTCATTGCTCGATTTCAATTAGTCTCCAGGAGTTTGAAATGAAAAACATGGTTGAGTAGTGCAAAAGGCACAGTTCAACAAGCAAGCGAGATTGATGCTATTAGAGATTCGAAGTGATTGGTCAAGTCATTTTTGTTGATCAATTAAAATGGTGCCTCGTCTGACGGCGATGACTAGTTCAGACATTTACAGTTTGGTGGTGGACAGAATGGAGGACAGTGTGATGAATGACTTGTCCAGTTGATGGATGTCGTTGGTGCACTTCTGCAGTATGGCACAGCCAGTCTGGAGCAGGCGCTGCGTTGCGATCAGGTGCCTGGTGATTTGGCTCATCTCCTTGCTGTAGGTCACCGGTGGCATACAGGCCACTTCCACCAGGATCTGCTTCAGTTGCCCGTTGCTCTCCCCTGTGAGTCGGTCCAATCAAAACACAAGAACAATCAGACCAAAGGTGGGAGCACGCATAGCACACTAGCCGGACTGGGTGTTTCACTCACCCAGCGAACGTTTTTCAAAATTTTAACCCAAATGATAATACCCAAGTAATTTCAAAATATTCCTGAATGTTGACCTAAATGAGTAAAATTTCGAATTGTGGTTGAAAGCTGTTTCATTTGCTTGTTTGGGTTAAAATTTTGACAAGCTCTCTGCGTGCTGTAACTTCAACCAGCGTGCCAGCCACAATCCCATTGGTTTCAATGAATTTTTTGTCATATGCTGACACCAGACACGCCTCTTTCGAGTGATCTTCGAGGTCAAAGTGCAACAGTGAACTTTTGCAGCACCCAGTCCGGCTAGTGTGCTACGCGCCAGCGAAACCAAATCGATCACTTACGCAGTAGACTGTGTAGCAGCCTGTCAACCAATCAAACATTAGTGTCGCGATAGATATTCAAATCAAATCAATCCATCGACTTACGAGTCTTTGTTTCGTTGAGTCGCACTCGATGCAGAATCTAGTAGAGGACCGTTAGATAATAGAATGATAATAGGCTTGACCACCATCAGCGAGGCCAGTGTGGTCGTGCGGCAATGGCCATCGATCTAATCCAATCCAAGTTTGCATAATAAAATACCTGACGGTGAACTAGTTTGGCGGATCACAGTGGCTAGCGGTGCGTCGGTGTACGACATAAATCGATCATCATCACCTTCATTGTTCTTGTTCTCTGTGGCAACCGTCCAAGGCCAATCCGTTGACGTTGACCTGAGGTCGGCGGTGGCAGAAATAGTCTCAATCCTTTGACTGTTGCCTCCCGAATGCACTTCAGGCAACTCGACTAAGTCAGACTCGTCCTCTTCAGACTCGGAAGCCTCGCCAACCACCACCACAGCCAGTGGCTTGTCCCGCCGAGCAGTACCTACCTTCTTCTGCTCTCTTCTTCGAAGCATCTCTCAACGAGAACCAGTGTCAATAATTGAGGATCCAAGTCAACATCCACGCCAGAATGACACAAACGTTGTCAACCTATACAGTGTGTACAGTGGTTACACTTCACACACGCAGCTGAGCAGTGAGAGTACAGTCAGCTGATGCTAATCAATACTATCGATACTTTCAATGGTTAGCATGCAAATTCAAAATTCTCCCGCGCAATATTAAACATTAATACTTGCATTTTAAAAAATATTTTTATTAAAAATAAACAATATCACGATTTTTTTAAAATTTAATAATTAAATAATTGTTTAATAAACAAAATATTTTTTAAGTATACATGCAAAAAGAAATAAAGTAAGACGAAGCAAAGTCATGTAGCAATAATTCAATCACATTTTTGTCATTTCACACATTGAGCATCGTGTCTCTGTTTGCAATTTGGCAGAAGAAAGTTGCTAGCATGCACAAGTCTAGTAGCACCTGATTTATGGTGGTTGTGCACATAATTTAAGTGGTGAGAAGAAAATAAAAAGTGTCTCTGGCTGATCAGTGCAACTAGGTAGTGTGCGTTGGTCGGGTCAGTGGCAAGTAGAAAGGGAAGCGGGGGCGCAAAGGGCGCTAGTGGCAGATCTATGCCAGCGATGGCGATGCCAAACGGCGTCACTCACACTCGGGCTTGATTGACACTCAGTGTGGGACCGCATGGAGCGAGACAGCCGATCGGAAATGGCAGAGCCACAGAGGACCGCCAGCGTGGCTAGTGTCGCCACAGACGACCATCAAGACGATCCACCTAATCCAGTTAGTGTCAATTCACTTGATTGTCAGTCTGACTGACGCGTTTGACCAAGCACGGCCATTTAATGCCATGCAATCAACCACATTGAAATGATTTGTCGAAGAAATCGCATCCTGAAACATTCTAAATAATTTACCTTTTGAAAAAACAAAGTAATAATAGACGTCCAAAAGTGATTGAAAAACAATGCAATAACTGTTTGAATATTGTTATATTAATTTAAGCAAATCACAACCAACAATGACATTTATTTGTGAAAAATAATTTATTCAATGATTATAGAAATATATGTTGTTTATGTTGATTGTTATAAATGCAACAATTCCGAGCACATCTTTAGAGTAAACCTATAGAAAAATAATTCAAGCAAATGCCTCATTAGAACTCTCTGATTGAAGATCGATATAACAGCTGACCGGTGTGTTTCCTGATAGGTTAATCAGCATTCATACGTCCGAGTTGACTCAATAGTTGTCGTCCGTGTGATTAGCACCGCTGATGGCTCGTTGTGTGCATGTGACTTTGGCATTAGATGCAGAAATCAACCCGGACCGGAGTCGACTCCTTGAGATAGATCTCTTCGTGTGCTTGTACTAATTAGTTACTTTCACTTGTGAGTGTGACTGAGACCGTATAATAAAGTCATTGCTTCGCGAACAACGCATAAATCAAACACACACCACAGGCTTGTTCGGTTCGCACAGGACAGTCTGTTTGTCTCTCAAAAGTAAAAGAAATAACAAACAAGTGGTGCAAAGCCTGTTTGACTGATGCAGACTTGGCGCCGCTGTATGCGTAGTCAGTGAGTGAGAGAATGAGAGAGGACAAGAGAGAGAAGGAAAGCTCAAAGTGCTAGTTTGCGGGTGTTGTGGCTAACGGGTCCGCCGGATCCGTTTTGGTGGCCAAATAGCTATAATGGCTTAATCGGTGTTGCGGTCAATCGCTCAATGGCCATTGAGTGTGTGTGTGGCGCGAGCTAGCGGTGCCTTACTAAAATAGCGCACCAATCATCGATGGTGGTTCCCAATGAGACAAACGATGAATCCTGGACACATCAGTGCATCATTACCGAGTGCATTTGTGCTTTTCGAGAGGTATCGATCGGTGCCGCTAGACAATGACCGATTAGGAGATGACGCGTGGAGGAGTGGCGCCACTGGACAACAAACAGAAAAGCGGAATTGTCCGAGAAGACTAAAGAAAGAGAGATATGACACTGTTTAGTTGCTACAAGTGGTCATGTGAGATGCACGCCACAGAAGCATCCGGCGCAATCGCTGAGCCTTAACACGAAGCTACAGTGGTGCTTTGTTCTCTTGCTTCCACTAGATGACAAAGAGTGCCATCAAGGTGGAAGTGCACCTTCTTGTGGCACACATTCGACCCACAATCGCGGCCAATAGTCAACCCATGTTTTATCCCTTAGAATAGAACTACTATGGTCATTGTCGACCACATTTACTCTGTAGTTTTAGATTAATCGCACCACTACTGATTAACTGTATTTTGTAGGGCAGTAAAATGCTTAGCAAATATAAATTATTTTTTATGTTAAATCTTGTAGTGATTAATGAATTGTGATTATAATTTTAATAAAAAATCAGCGCATTATTATTATTATTATTAAATTAAGCAAATTAAAAAAAATAAGCTAAGCTTCTGTTGTTGGCTAATTTGTTCAAGATAACAATCTTATTAAAAACACCTCGTTGCTTTATGAAAATTGCTTGTTTGTTTATGATCATTGATCATCCTTCGAAACTATCTATAGAAATTTTGGAAGTACATTTGCTCATCGTCAAGGATGAACCATGAGATGAGAGATAGAATTAGCAGGTTGGGTAGGAGCCATTAGCGCGATCAGCATTACTCGGGTGATTGAAGTTTTACCGCTAAGGTAGGAGTGGTAGAATTGTCCGACCGGTAGTGGTGGCACTACATCTACGAGTAGATCACCTGAGTGGTGCCCGATACCACCAACAACACCAGGCTATTGACTCGATGACAGGCATGGTTGTGTCTGTTTGTCATCGCTACGATCGACTCGAGTCTAGCAAGTCTAGCAGCTTCCTTCAGGAGTGCCACCACCAGTTTCTCGGGCTGATGAGTCCACACTGCACACTGGCAGCCCAGCAGTGGCGTGCGTAAACGTCTGCCAGCCCGCCCGTCCAGCACTGATCGAGCCAATCACCGTCAATAGATGATCGAACGACAGATGATGACCGAGCTAGATGATGATGATGATCCTCTTCAGGTAATGGCTAAGTCAAATAATAGACAAGAGACGCGTGCGACGTTGGACGGCGAAAGATTGAAATGTTAGTCCACTCATAATTGTGAGTGTGCAAGCGAGCACTCGACTCGGAATGTGCTGACTCCCCACTGCCTCATCATCTTGCTCTAATCTGATTGGAGCCTGTCAGTTCTAATGCTGGACAAACTGATGGATTTGACCATCTACAAGCTGCAAACTTGTGAGTCAACAATAAGTCAAATTCAGTGGGTCGCTGGAATCAGATTAAAAACTATTCTCGTTATTAGTCTAGCATGCACATACTTTAATTTTTGACATTAATGACTATCAAATTCAAATCGTTTAATATGCTTATAATGTTGAGCACTGTGCAAGTTTTAATTTATTCATAAAAATATAGTACCATGCTGATAAATGTAATTATCATGGTATATATGCTATAGCTTTTTACCTAAAACAAACAATATGAATATAACTGAACATATAAACTTTTATAGTTTATTTCATTAAATTCAGCTCAATTGCGTCAATTGTAAATAATTCAACGTTGTTTCAAGAAAAGATTCAAAACTATTTTTATTAGAATGCGACTTTTGTTGTCAATTAAAGTCTACCTGCTTGCTTTGCTCACTAGTGTAACAATTATCAATTTTAAGCCTAAAACATAACGTGCAGAACTAATGGGTAGTGCGCGCAAGCTAGTCATAGCAAATTGTAACGACAAACTCTAAGAATAACATAGAAAGGCAATTAAGGCTACTTGTCTTGCGCCTCCCTCTCTGTTCGCATTTAACTTTCCTCAACTGCAAAGTGGCTGCAAGAGGGCATCGAGTTGGCAAGCATAATATGCTAGAATGGCACTAACTTAGAAAGAGAGAGCTCAGCCACGGCATCTGGCTTGATCTGTGCCTATGATGCTCTGATTTGGTTGCACCAGACGGTGAGAGAGATGAGTGCGAAATGACCCAGGCAGAAAAAAAATTGATAATCAGGTATCAGAAAGAATGACAAGATAATAAGTGGCAAGAGAGTGAAGGAGAAAGAAGACTAAGGAGATGAGTGGAGCTTGACTGGCTTGGTACCATTCACTGTGTGTGTATGTGTGCGTGAATATAAATGAATTGACCAGCAGATCGAAGTGTGAGCATAGACACATCGCCAGTCACTCAGGTCGACGGCAAAGAGGTGAAGCTATCGAGGGGATCGATGAATTCGGCTTGCCGTGATCATCAATCGGATGCGAGCCCAAGCCTTGCCGATTGATCGATCGCTTCGACAGACGCCACAGTGAAACTAGCTCCTGTTTCTACAATACAGTGATGATGTTAGCCACAATTTCTCTGCCTATTTCTCTAGTGCCGGTGACAGGCTCATTTGCATTGGCTATGGTGCCACATTGCCATGATGTTTGTTCGAATTTGTTTTGCGCGACATTGAATTCAATCTAGTTGAGCGTGAGTGAGTGACACAAAAAAACTCACCACTGGACAACTACTACTGACCAATTGAATCTGATCATGTCCAATTTAACGTATTGGATCAATTTGGATTGTTGTTGGCCTAATGAAATTATCTCTTTCCATTGTCTTAGGTGACTGTGAAAATTGAAATTTGAGTAGGCAATTTGATGGGTGCGCGAGCTCACGTAGGTGGTCGGTCGCACGTAGGTGGAGTTTTGAGAGCAAAGCACCGAGTTCTGAACGCAATGTATTGAGCTTTGAGAGCAGGACACCGAGTTCTGAGGCTGCTCCAGCTCACTATTACGATTGACACTGCCACTGAAACTCATTGCAAGTTACCGGTCCTCCTGCAGCTATTGCGCTAATTGGCCTACTGTGCGAGCTAAGCTTCCACAAGTTAGCTACGGTGACACGGAAAAGTCTCCAAACTGGGATCGTCAAAGCACTGTGATGACGATGATCGACGATACATGGCGATACATGGTCTCCGTGGCGATGATTACCACTCTGCATGACCCGGTCAGATGGATCACTAACTCGTCCCAGTAGCCCACGAAAGAGGCAGTGGGCCTACACTTTTAGCCAATAACACTTATTCCACAACAATCAAACATCTCTAAGTGTATACTTTATTTTGTTTCTTACTTACTTTTGTCAGTTTTTCAAAACAAGTGTTTTTTATTAAAAGATTTAACAATATTAAAAATACTTCCATTCAATTGATTTTGTTAAAGACTTGTTTGTCAAGTTTATCTGGTTACAAATTTATATAACTTTAAGAGGTCTATTAATAGACATTTAATTTGTTTTAGATGCATTTGTCGAAAAGAATAAAAGGCAATAAAACAGAAAGACAATAATAGGATAATATATCGAGTCTATGATACTAACCCTGAACGATTTCCTGTTCCATCTTGATGCTTCTGATCCGATTCAAACACTCATCTTCGCTTTCACCCCTTTCACTGTGGTAGGTCACTAAGGAGTACTTCATATTTGTTGATATACACCACAATTGCAATCCGATTAAATTCTACAATCTCATCCAGAGTCGAGTTCTACCTTTGGGTAAAGAATTAACTTAATTACACGCACCAAATCAATCTGGTAAAGCTCAAGAGCTATTAAACATTTTTCATTGTACTTTTCCCATTATACTATCATGTGTGACACCATTTAATTTAATCAATTAAACGAGGTTAATTGATAGAATTAGTAGTTTAATAATTTAAAGATTTTGCAAAATAAAGCAAAAAAATATTTTTATAATTTGTTACCATAATTTTCAGCGTATTTTTTGTTGAATAAGAACATTTTACTAGGATAGATAATAAAGTAATATAATTTGATGCTATTTTGTGACACAAAAACCTCTTGAGGTCTGGGTGATTTGGTAATTACAATTGGAGAAGATTGGCAATTTTGTTTGAGGTTCGCCCTTTGGTTCTAATGACATCATTACCTCGACTTATGTCCATCTTTAGCTCCTATTCGGAGAAGCACAGTGAATGGACCTACTTGATAGATCGAGTGTCAGGTCATCGTCAAGGGTGAGATCAGTGTGCGGTCAGTGTGACTATCACACGTCCCCACCAACCATCGAAATTGACCCAGCTGATCATTCGCTCTGTTTGTTTTTCTCTCTGTGTGGTGATTTTTTAAATTTAGACTTTAGAATACTATCATAGAGTGGGTCAGTGGCGTGACAAACTCGATTAGATCATACCACCGGTAGCGACGTTCACAATGCTAGACAATTGAGCCTTCACCTTCTCATTGCAATATGATCCCAGGGGAGAGAGAGAGAGAGAGAGAGAGAGTAATATTTTTTGAAGATTTAGGCCACAGTGTAACCTTTTCTTGCACACTTGTGACACTTATCTCTGTGACAATAATCTATCCATCAATCAGTAGAAATGCCCTCTGAAGTGATTAGTGCTGTGGACGATGCAACACATTGAATCGCTCTCCCTACACCGTCTGAAAGCTTTTATTGGTTTCCAACATCGAACCACCGTCAAACTGGAAGTTGAACACTATTGATCGATCGAGGAACAAGTGAGAGTAGTATCGCTTCATCACCGAAAGCCCTCTAGAAGAAGAGTCTAATTTTATACTAATCTAGAGATGCGCACGCACCTTGCTGTGCGATAATGTATGCATAGCTTCCATTTCATCGATGATCGCGAAAACTGTTGAATCGAGTGGTGTTCTTGCCGAGTAGAGTAACCATTTCACACAAGTGGAAGACTCCAGCGGTGGCAGCGAGTCAGTTCATTTTGGGTAAAAGTCGAGTTGGGATTTGAATTGATTTCCGTCTCTCGCGCTAACACACATGCACACTGGGATAGAGAAACACTGACACCGAAGAAAGTGGAGAGCCTGGACGACCGACTGGCCGACTACTGGCTTCTAATTTACATTGGACAGCCAAGTGTGTGTAGGAGAGGAGATGCTAAAAACCTAAAAATACATAGCGACGACTTTCTGACTCGAGGCTATGTGAGTTTATGCACAGCCAAAAAGTATACTAAGGGTGCAAATTAAAATCTATGCATCGCCAGCAGCAGCAACAAGTCTTGCAGTAAAAATGGACGTTCTCGATGTCCCGCAACGCACTGATAGACGTGTCCCAAGTGGACAAACTGCGATGGATCGATTCACATGGAGATCCAAACCAAATGACTCAGTAGCGCAAAGGAAGCGATATATCAATATATAAGCAAAGCTCACACCGGAAGCACTATGGCTCTATGACTCTCAAACACCTCGCTAATCAATTTTTGCTTTTTACGCTCGTTTCTTAATTGGGATCTAAATTTTTCTCTCCTCATCTATGATATATTTTCCCACGTACAATCTCTAATGTAAATCAAAATGATATACATTTAGTTGTGTACTTCATATCTACCTCAAACATGCCAATTTTGAAAGTTATACTAGAAAAATATTATATTTCACAGAAAATATGTTTAAAATTTTAATTTTTTGTATTTGTCACAAGTGTATTCAAACCTATTTTTTAAATTTGAATTTAAAAATATCTTTTAGTGTGTTACGCGCTTGATATATACCTTTAATGAGTTTAAATTGTGTCTAACGAGAACAAAAATTACTGCAGCGGTTGAAATTTAAGAAAGGTCACTTTTTTAAAATAAACCACTAATTTGAATAGAAAATGTGGTATATTAGAATATTACAAGATTAAACTTGATTTCCAACACTGCGCAAACTTTACCCTAGCTTTGATTTGGTCTCTCCAAGGTGAAGATTATTATTAAGTAGTTCTAGTCATGCAGTCGGTTGTTACTAATTGGCCAGCTCGTTTGTTTCACCAACACAAATGTCAGAGTTGCTCTTATTCATTAAATTTGGTTTTGCATTTTGCATTTTAAACGAAACAGATTTACAAAGTGGATATATACATTCTAATAAAAATATGCTAAAAGAGAAGACGAGCCTACTTTCCGACCAATTGACATAATTTTGTAAGATCATTAAATTTAACAAGTTTGCAAGACTTCTCACCCATCTTATATTGCAAATTTGTGCTGCGTGTCAGAAGGTAACTGATACTGGATGACTGCAAGACTGGATGATATAGCACCGTTGCTCGTAAATGACACACACGCGCCCAACAAACTGGCCAGGCCAGAGGTGAACCTCGATTCCAAAACGAGCCTCACTCGAGCCAAAATGAAGCAAAACAATCCAACTACTTGGAATTTATTTACTTCTCAAGACATACTTAAATGCACTTCACAGGAAGAGTTAATTAAGATGGAAACACAGAAAAAACAGCCGAACATGTCAAATTGAGTGTGACACTTCTGGTCGGAATTCAAATTCTTCATTTTTTAAATGTGTTTTGCTTACATTTTCATAGGTCGATTTGTTTTGACCGGTGGGGATAACGTTTAAAAATAAAATACTAATACTCAAAAAGTCAAACAGACACACACTTATATATACACTTGGGTTTGAAGTGGAATAGTTTGCCTCTCACGCAAAGAATCTTACAAAAAGTGAAACTATGAATCTTCAAACAAATGCAGTTCAGAGACATTTTATATGTTTTCATTAAAATTGTAAGATACTATATTATAATAAATTTTTGAGTTTTAAAATCATACGTAAAATATGTAGATTTTACAGAATTCGTCTCAAAACAAAATAAATCTATAAAATTAAAGTCATTTTAGAGTTAACGTTATTCTCAGAAATCCAATATAAAAGTTAAAAATTGAAGTATAAACAACAAGATAAAGTAATATATATATTTCGAGTTGCAACAAATGTATACATTACACGTGCATTGTTGCATGTAAAATATTTTTTTACAGATTTTTATCGCTTTAGTTTATATTTATTTTTAGTTTAATTTGCTTCCTCATGAATGCTTACTTTCACGTTCTAGGACTAATATTGCAGACGGTTTAGAAACATCGGTGATGAGACTCAACTAGATCTAAACACATCGAGTGATGAGTAATGATGGTGTCCTGTTGAGATTTGCAGTACACACCAAAGACAAATCCAACCACTTGCGAGATGTGTTTGACGAGACTTATGTTGTGCTGCCACTGTCCAAATGCTACAAATAGCCTCCTATGATCTGATATCAAGTCTCAGACGTGTGGGTTACTCTGTGCACACTCAACTTTTAATCGCAAAACTAACTACAACAAGTGTGGAAACTTTTAAAAGTTTACAAAAACATATAAATTGGAAACTATATTCGTTTGTGCGTGTATCTAGTTAAAATTATCTGTATGCCTCTCTCTCTCTCTCTCTCTCTCTCTCTCTCCCTTTCAAACACATTGGTTGATGTCGGAAGATTTTGAATGACCAGAGAAGATGCACTCTAGTGGCACCT
The DNA here is from genome assembly GCA_018231625.1 of Papilio phestus. Lineage (NCBI taxonomy): Eukaryota > Metazoa > Arthropoda > Insecta > Lepidoptera > Papilionidae > Papilio > Papilio phestus. The sequence continues at coordinate 24,912 of DVQH01000340.1, forward strand.
TTGGATTGTCTGATAAGTGCGGTGCCAGATTTAGATCGCCTCGCAAGAGCGAACTTGAGAACTATGTAGCTTGTTGCACTCACGCAGACAAGGATAAATTTTTTTAAGTGAAAAACTAATAATATAGCGGTGAGGCGGGAAAAGTTGTAGTCGAAGAAGAAAGATGGTTTAGTGGGAGGCAATCGATAAAACAACCATAAGGACCTTAAAATCTATTTAAACCTCATTTTGAAAGTGAGTGGAATGCTTGGTTAAGCCTTAACTTAAGGTTTAATTGCTACCTATCACTATGAGTACAGAATGACGCCCGATGTTCTAATCAAAAACTGTTGCTTTAAAAGTTTGCTGTTAACATAAAAAATACGAACGCATTGTGTTATCATTACGAGAAGGGTGTAAATAAGTTGAATCGGGTTAGATTTCACAAAGTGATTCATATTTATTATATATGAAACTGAAGCAAAAAGTATCAGTAGCAACTAGATGACTATCAGGTTATCGAGCGCAGTCGGTAGAAAATAGCTACCTGTTGAAGCGATGGTCGGCAGCTGATATCGCACAAGGCGCGAGCACGATGCGGTGGGGCAATTAGGCAATTGGCATCGTGTGTATCGATCGCAATTGATTGCATCCGATCCTGAGCATGATTGCACAGACATAGAGGGGGAAAAGAGGTGTTGTGGAGGAATGTTGCTCGACACGAGTCATGTTCGCTTTCAAATGTTGACCTAATAATGGTGGTTTAGGCAGCTTAACCATCTCGAGGTGGTTGGCTTGTCTGTTTCTTTCTCTTTCTGTGTGGGTGGGAAGGGAATGTGGCCAGTAATCGAATACCTGTAGACATGTCGACATGGCTCGCGCGTTCTTCGATTCCTGTCCAGCGTTGAAGCTCACGCATGTGGCCATGTCAGCCATTCATTTTGCCATGCAATTCACTGTCTAAATTCAGTTGCAGTGGCTACTAAAGGCAGCCATTTACATTCTAAACCTATCGCTGCCGCGCGTCACTCAAACCATATTTGACTCGAGACACGAAATCGAACGCACGTTGACATGACACTTTGCAATTTATTTATTTCTTATTTCTTAGTGTTGTCCTATCGATTGGTTTGCTGTAATTCTATCAAACGCATGTTTGTGCCACAATCCTTGATGTGAGATGACTAATAGTCAATCAAGCCATTCACTCGACTCAGGCTTTGCTTTTCAAATCCCAATGTTTACAGCTAGCGCGCTGAGAGCTATGATTTGAAAGTTTTCTTTTGTACACGAGATTTAAAATCAATTGATTATTTTGAAATGAAATTAGAATGGGTGATGTCGCTCGTGCACATGTGCGCCCTTAGTGTACGAAATTTCAAAACACGTTGAACACGTTGAATCAGCTTATGCACTTGAACTATAGTGGTGAGCAATTTGAAATGTATTGACAGTAGTAGAAGCAAACGTAGTGGCGTTGGTAGGAGACAAAAGAGAGAAGCGGCAAGCTAATTGAAATTCAACAGAATTACGACAATCGCCGTTAGAGAACGAGATGAGTTCGTATTTGCTACTTGACACAATGCAATACTGTAGGCAATGAATTCCACGGTATTGAGACATACCTTTATCACCGCTGCTCGTAGGGCTGGTGACAAGTTAACACCTGGCACGAACAAAGCGTTCACACAATGATCGCCTTTGCACAGTCACTACCGAGGCTTTCCATCTCCATTCTTTTCTCACTCGGCATTCATCACTCTAATGACCATCATGCCACTTGACGTAATTCACATTTCGTTCATGAAGTTGGTTCTTTCTTCTTGAATACTAAACTCAACTATATCACATCATCAATCCACAAAGTTATCGATCGTTATTATCTATCATTTGGTTCATATTTTACGATTATTCATTAATAATAAGAAATCAATTATGCTTGAAACGTAAGTCACATTTTTTAAGTAATTCAAATAAAAGAGACAAAATTACAATTGTAATCATGAAACAAATAAGACTCGCGTCTTTTAATTGGTACATTCCGATTTGTAGTATTATTACTCAAGAGATACTTAAATAAACAATAACAAACAATATATTTGAAAAATGAACAAAATATTGGTTAATTAATTGATCTGAATGTCTGCACTTAACAGTTTTAGTTGGGTTAATTTTTTGACTGTAATTTTACTCAAGTAGCAGTGCTGTGACGACCAAGAAAAGTGCAAAGCACTTAATAAAATAGCACTTATTTGATAATTAAAATATTTGTAAAAAATTAATTGTTAATTTTCGGGACTTTTTAACTACTATAGTAAAAAATTATTACTACTTTAAAGTAAAATATACTGGCAAGAAAAATATTTTCCTTTTGGATTTTTTGTGATATTTCTTGTCTAAAAAGCTTTTCAACGGGTGTAATAACAATAGTAGCTTTACGGGATGTGTTGAGTATTGTCTTGATGCGTGGTAGATATTCAAAATTAAGTCATATCAAGCTACTGCTACCAATAAGTACTAAAATAGCACATTATAGACTAAATTGAATTCGAGATTATGCAAGATCACGTGATGTGTGACGTCTAATCGACTTATCTACCACAACACGTGTGTGTGGTATTGGCGTTGTTAACATTGTGATTAGCATAAACTCGTGCTGCTCAGAGTGTCAGCTAGAGTGGTGGCGTGAAGACATAGTCAAAGGGTAACCAAGTGCAAGTGTCAATGCTCAGAAGTAGTGGTCCCAAACTGACCATCGTTAGAGTCCACTTTCTCAACTCCCGCCTGCTTTACGATGCAAAGCAAGTGAAATTAATTTTCCTTTCCTACTACTTGTTGCAAGTATTGCTTCATCGCTCTAGCGTGCGCCTCAAATAGAATACTAAACGAGTTGGCCTGCTAGCGCGACTCGTTGACTCTCGGTTTGTCTCTCTGTAGGTATGTTTTAATTACAATCAATCGCAAATATTAAAAACATATACAACAACAAAAAAGAATGTGGAGAACTAAAAATAATTTTTTAAAATGTATGCTTACGTGCATCGCGGTTGAAAACGAAGAAGAAACAGCAGCAGAAGCCGGTTTTGAGACAGTAATAGTTGTTCATAATTAACAACATCTCCCAGCATCTCCCGGACAACCAGCAAGTCAAAATGGACGCGGATTAGAAAACAATAAACTTGCAAATCATATCTTGTATTCAAACGCGCAGAGCTGGCCAGGTATCGCACACATTGAGGGGCGAAAGCGAAAGTCCGGAAAGCGATGTAGCGCCGGCAAGAGGCACATAGATTAGTGGTCCCGCTGCGAGCACACCACACAGCTCTTTCGGACCACTATTCTGAGTGGCATATCAATCAAACCTGGTGACTTATGCCAATCGTGTCGGTGTGTGCGCTCAGTGCTCTCTAGATCCATCCAGGCAACATTTGTCGACTGACCAACTGGCT